>PISX010002164.1:0-83003 GCA_004024625.1 Mellivora capensis | reverse complement strand
CCTTTCTCACATTGAGGTCCTTCATCCATTTTGAGTCTATTTTCATGTGTAATGTAAGGAAATGGTCCAATTTCATTTTTCTGCAAGTGGCTGTCCAATTTTCCCAGCACCATTTATTGAAGAGGCTGTCTTTTTTCCATTGGACATTCTTTCCTGCTTTATCGAAGATTAGTTGCCCATAGAGTTGAGGGTCTATTTCTGAGCTCTCTATTCTGTTCCATTGATCTATGTGTCTGTTTTTGTGCCAGTACCATACTGTCTTGATGATGACAGTTTTGTAATAGAGCTTGAAGTCCGGAATTGTGATGCCACCAACTTTGGCTTTCTTTTTCAATATTCCTTTGGCTATTCGAGTTCTTTTCTGGTTCCATATAAATTTTAGGATAATTTGTTCCATTTCTTTGAAAAAAATGGATGGAATTTTGATAGGGAATGCATTAAATGTGTAGATTGCTTTAGGTAACATAGACATTTTCACAATATTTGTTCTTCCAATCCAGAAGCATGGAACATTTTTCCATTTCTTTGTGTCTTCCTCAATTTCTTTCAGGAGTACTTTATAGTTTTCTGAGTATAGATTTTTAGCCTTTTGGTTAGGTGTATTCCTAGGTATCTTATGGTTTTGGGTGCAACTGTAAATGGGATTGACTCCTTAATTTCTCTTTCTTCTGTCTTGTTGTTGGTGTAGAGAAATGCAACTGATTTCTGTGCATTGATTTTATATCCTGACACTTTACTGAATTCCTGTACAAGTTCTAGCAGTTTTGGAGTGGAGTCTTTTGGGTTTCCCACAAATAGTATCATATCATCTGCAAAGAGTGATAGTTTGACTTCTTCTTTGACGATTTGGATGCCTTTAATTTCTTTTTGTTTTCTGATTGGTGAGGCTAGGACTTCTAGTACTATGTTGAATAGCAGTGGTGATAATGGACATCCCTGCCATGTTCCTGACCTTAGCGGAAAATCTTTCAGTTTTTCTTCACTGAGAATGATATTTGCGGTGGGTTTTTCGTAGATGGCTTTGGTAATATTGAGGAATGTGCCCTCTATCCCTATACTTTGAAGAGTTTTGATCGGGAAGGGATGATGTCAAATGCTTTTTCAGCATCTATTGAGAGTATCATATAGTTCTTGTTCTTTCTTTTATTAATGTGTTGTATCACATTGATTGATTTGCAGATGTTGAACCACCCTTGCAGCCCTGGAATAAATCCCACTTGGTCGTGCTGAATAATCCTTTTAATGTACTGTTGGATCCTATTGGCTAGTATTTTGGTGAGAATTTTCGCATCTGTGTTCATCAAGGATATTGGTCTGTAGTTCTCTTTTGTGATGGGATCCTTGTCTGGTTTTGGGATCAAGGTGATGCTGGCCTCATCAAATGAGTTTGGAAATTTTCCTTCCATTTCTATTTTTTGGAACAGCTTCAGGAGAATAGGTATTAATTCTTCTTTAAATGTTTGGTAGAATTCCCCTGGGAAGCCGTCTGGCCCTGGGCTTTTGTTTGTCTGGATATTTTTGATGACTGTTTCAATCTCCTTACTGGTTATGGGTCTGTTCAGGTTTTCTATTTCTTCCTGGTTCAGTTGTGGTAATTTATATGTCTCTAGGAATGCATCCATTTCTTTCAGATTGTCAAATTTGTTGGTGTAGAGTTGCTCATAGTATGTTCTTATAATTGTTTGTATTTCTTTGGTGTTGGTTGTGATCTCTCCTCTTTCATTCATGATTTTATTTATTTGGGTCCTTTCTCTTTTTTCTTTTTGATGAGTCTGGCCAGGGGTTTATCAATTTTATTAATTCTTTCAAAGAACCAGCTCCTGGTTTTGTTGATTTGTTCTATTGTTTTTTTGGTTTCTATTTCGTTGATTTCTGCTCTGATCTTTATGATTTCTCTTCTCCTGCTGGGTTTAGGCTTTCTTTCTTGTTCTTTCTCCAGCTCCTTTAGGTGTAGGGTTAGGTTGTGTATTTGAGACCTTTCTTATTTCTTGAGAAAGGCTTGTACCACTATATATTTTCCTCTCAGGACTGCCTTTGCTGTGTCCCACAGATTTTGAACCATTGTGTTTTCATTATCATTTGTTTCCATGAATTTTTTCAATTCTTCTTTAATTTCCTGGTTGACCCATTCATTCTTTAGAAGGTTGCTGTTTAGTCTCCATGTATTTGGGTTCTTTCCAAATTTCCTTTTGTGATTGAGTTCTAGCTTCAGAGCATTGTGGTCTGACAATATGCAGGGAATGATCCCAATCTTTTGATACTGGTTGAGACCTGATTTATGACCCAGGATGTGATCTATTCTGGAGAATGTTCCATGTGCACTAGAGAAGAATGTGTATTCTGTTGCTTTGGGATGAAGTGTTCTGTTTATATCTGTGATGTCTATCTTGTCCAGTCTGTCATTTAAGGCCTTTATTTCCTTGTTGATCTTTTGCTTGGATGATCTGTCCATTTTAGTGAGGGGAGTGTTAAAGTCCCCTACTATTATTGTATTGTTGTTGATGTGTTTCTTTGATTTTGTTATTAATTGGTTTATATAGTTGGCTGCTCTCATGTTAGGGGCATAGATATTTAAAATTGTTAGATCTTCTTGTTGGACAGACCCTTTGAGTATGATATAGTGTCCTTCCTCATCTCTTATTATAGGCTTTGGCTTAAAATCTAATTGATCTGATATAAGGATTGCCACCCCAGCTTTCTTCTGATGTCCATTAGCATGGTAAATTGTTTTCCACCCCCTCACTTTAAATTTGGAGGTGTCTTTGGGTCTAAAATGAGTTTCTTGTAGGCAACATATTGATGGGTTTTTGGTTTTTTTATCCATTCTGATACCCTGTGTCTTTTGATTGGGGCATTTAGACCATTAACATTCAGGGTAACTATTGAGAGATATGAATTTAGTGCCACTGTATTGCCTGTAAGGTGACTGTTACTGTATATTGTCTCTGTTCCTTTCTGATCTACGACTTTTAGGCTGTCTCTTTGCTTAGAGGACCCCTTTCAGTATTTCCTGTAGAGCTGGTTTGGTGTTTGCCAATTCTTTCAGGTTATGTTTGTCCTGGAAGGTTTTTATCTCTCCTTCTATTTTCAATGATAGCCTAGCTGGATATAGTATTCTTGGCTGCATGTTTTTCTCGTTCAGTGCTCTGAATATATCATGCCAGTTCTTTCTGGCCTGCCAGGTCTCTGTAGACAAGTCTGCTGCCAATTTAATATTTTTACCATTGTATGTTACAGACTTTTTTCCCGGCCTGCTTTCAGTATTTTCTCTTTGTCGCTAAGACTTGTATATTTTACTATTAGGTGACAGGGTGTGGACCTATTCTTGTTGATTTTGAGGGGGGTTCTCTGCACCTCCTGGATTTTGATGCTTGTTCCCTTTGCCATATTAGGGAAATACTCTACAATAATTCTCTCCAATATACCTTCTGCTCCCCTCTCTCTTTCTTCTTCTTCTGGAATCCCAATTATTCTAATATTGTTTCGTCTTATGGTGTCACTTATCTCTCGAATTCTCCCCTCGTGGTCCAGTAGCTGTTTGTCCCTCTTTTGCTCAGCTTCTTTATTCTCTGTCATTTGGTCTTCTATATTACTAATTCTTTCTTCTGCCTCATTTATCCTAGCAGTAAGAGCCTCCATTTTTGATTGCACCTCACTAATAGCTTTTTTGATTTCAACTTGGTTAGATTTTAGTTCTTTTATTTCTCCAGAAAGGGCTTTTATATCTCCAGAGAGGGTTTCTCTAATATCTTCCATGCCTTTTTCGAGCCTGGCTAGAACCTTGAGAATCGTCATTCTGAACTCTAGATCTGACATATTACCAATGTCTGTATTGATTAGGTCCCTATCCTTTGGTATTGCCTCTTGTTCTTTTTTTTGTGGTGAGTTTTTCCACCTTGTCATTTTTTCCAGATAAGAGTATTGAAGGAGCAAATAAAGTACTAAAAGGGTGGCAAAGTCCCCAGGAAAATGTGTTTTAACCAAATCAGAAGAGACCCCAAATCGTGGCGGGGCGGGGGTGGGGGGGGAGAAAGGGGATAAAAAGAAGTTCAGAAAAAAAAATTAAAAAAAGAAAACAAATAAAGAAAAAATATAAAAAAGAAAAAATATATATTATTAGACTGGTGACTAGAACAGGGTCACCCACTTAATTTTGGGGTATTTTGGTCTCTTAGAAGAAACTACCTCCCAAATTTTAAAGAACGAAAAATGTATATAAGGGTAAACACAATGAAGGGATGGAATATGCCTATAAAGATGAAAAAAATTTTTTTTTCATTTCTAAAAAAAGGAGTTGATAAAGTAACTTGGTTGGGGGAATAGAGAAAAATAAAGTGGAGAGAATTTGCTCAGGCTGGAGACTAGAACAAGCCCGGAGCTAGATTTAGGGTATATTTTGATCTACTAGAGGAAGTTGTACCCCAAATTTTTAAGAAGAAAAAACCCTTATTTGTATACAAAAAATAAAGTTAAATACTATGAAGGATCAAATATGACTATAATAATGAAGATTCAGAAAAGATTATTTTTTTGGAAAGGTATTGTTAAGATAAACTAGTTAAAAAATGTTAAAAAAGGAAAGGGTAAAAGTTAAAAAAAAATTTAGCAGAAGAAAAAAAATAAAATTAAAGAAATAATTAAATTAATTGCAAGACTAAAGAATCATGGGGAGAAAGCCATTAATTCTGTGCTTTGCTTTCTCCTCCTCTGGAATTCTGCTGCTCTCCTTGTAAGTGAACTTGGTCTTGGCTGGATTTCTTGTTGATCTTCTGGGGGAGGGGCCTGTTGTAGTGATTCTCAAGTGTCTTTGCCCGAGGCGGAATTGCACCGCCCTTTCCAGGGGCCGGGCTAAGTAATTCACTGGGTTTCGCTTTCAGGAGCATTTGTTCCCTGAGCGCTTTCCGTAGAGTTCCGGAGGACGGGAATGAAAATGGCGGCCTCCCAATCTCTGGCCTGGAGGAGCTGAGATTTCGGGGCCCCACTCCTCTGAGGAAAGCCCCGGCCACTCCCGTCTCCCTTTCCTCTGGCCGCGCTCGGAGCTTACCCAGCCTGTGACCGGTTCAAAGTAACCCTGAGCTGAGAGCTCACTCCTCGGCTCTGTCTCTGTAGCCGGCTTCCCAGCTCCAATACCTGCAAGCTCTGCAACACTCAGACACCCCCAATCCTTCTGTGACCTTGCGGGACCTGGGGCCATGCTGACCTCGCGTGCGCTTCACCCCGGTTTAGCCTCTGGAGCGATGTCCCTCCGTGGAGCACAGTTTTAAAAGTCCCGATTTAGTGCTTTGTTGCTCCACCGCTTGCCGGGAGCCGACCCCTCCCCCGCGGTCTATCCTCCCGTCGCTTTGGATTCACTTCTCCGCCAGTCCTACCTTTCAGAAAGTGGTCGATTTTCTGTTTCTAGAATTGCTGTTCTTCTTCTCTTTTATCTCCCGCTGGATTTGTAGGTGTTCTCAATGGTTTGATAACCTATCTAGCTGATCTCTTGCTACCCGATATAGTCTCAGCCTGCTACTTCTCCGCCATCTTGACCCCTCTCTTCGACCCTACTATATTTTTATCTTTTTTTTTAACCATTGATCAGCCTCCCCAGAGATTTGCACATTTTATTGATCTTGTTCAAAAAAGAATTTTTTTTAAATGATTACTTTCTTGAATTTTTGCTTTTGTTTTTCTAATTTCTTTTTTTCTAAATTTACTAGATTAGCTTTTAATTTCTTTTCTTGGTAGTTGATTTAAATGTTAAATTGATTTAGTGTCTATCTTTTTTTAAGGAATACATTTAGAGCTACATATTTTCTCCAAGAATTTCTTTGGCTGCCTTGTAGAATTTTCAAGTAGAGGCTTTCTGTTTTTTAACTAATTTCGGAATATTTAAAAATTTTTCCTTATAATTTATCTTTAACTGATGAATTAGACGATTTTTTAAAATTCGAAACCATATTTATTTTAATGAAAATTTGAAGATGAAGATTTCAAAGCTTAAATTATACTGGAGTGGGTCATTATAGGTGATTTTCCTCTCTTGACAAATCTTTCTGCTAATATATATGTACATATCTATAATGTACACAAACAAACAAAAAGCACACTGACAGCTGTTGTTATGGGGCTTAACATTTGCAACTGCTGATCTACCGACAGGCTTTGTAATTTTTTAAAATTAACATATAATATATTATTTGTTTCAGGGGTACATGTCTGTATGTGATCAGTCTTACACAATTCATAGCAGTCACCATAGCACATACCTTCCCCAATATCCATCGCCCAGCTGCCCCATCCCTCCCACCCTCTTCCCCTCTAGTAACCCTCAGTTTTTTCCCTCAGATTTAAAGTTTCTTATGGTTTGTCTCACTCTCTCGTTTTGTCTTATTTTCCCCTGTGATCCTCTGTCTTCTTTCTCAAATTCCTCATATCAGTGAGATCATATGATAATTGTCTTTCTCTGATTGACTTATTTCTCTTAGCATAATACCCTCTAGTTCCGTCTACATTGTTGCAAATGGCAAGATTTCATTTTTTGATGGCTGCATAGTATTCCATTGTATATATATACCATCTCTTCTTTATCCATTCATCTCTTGATGGACATCTAATTTCTTTCGGTAGTTTGGCTATTGTGGACATTACTGCTATAAACGTTGGGGTACATGTGCCCCTTCGGATCAGATACAAATGTAGTGATTAGGGCAAATACACAGTATTGTGATTGCTGGGTCATAGGGTAGCTCTATTTTCAACTTTTTGGGGAACCTCCATCCTGTTTTCCAGAGTGGCTGCACCAGCTTACATTCCCACCAACAGTATAGGAGTGTTCCCCTTTCTCCACACCCTCACCAATACCTGTTGTTTCCTGACTTGGTAATTTTAGCTATTCTGGTGTGGGGTAGTATCTCACTGTGATTTGATTTGTATTTCCCTGATGCTAAGTGATGTTGAGCACTTTTTCATGTGTCTGTTGGCCATCTGGATGTCTTCTTTGCAGAAATGTCTGTTCATGTCTACTGCCCATTTCTTGACTGGATTCTTTGTTTTTTGGGTGTTGAGTTTGATAAGTTCTTTATAGATTTTGGATACTAGCCCTTTATCTGATCTGTCATTTGCAAATATCTTCTCCCATTCTGTCAGTTGTCTTTTGGTTTTGTTGACTGTTTCCTTTGCTGTGCCTTTTAATCTTGATGAAGTCCCAATAGTTCATTTTTGCCCTTGCTTCCCTTGCCTTTGGTGATGTTTCTAGGAAGAAGTCGCTGTGGCTGAGGTTAAAGAGCTTGCTGCCTGTATTGAGGTCTTTCATCCATTTTGAGTCTATTTTTGTATGTGGTGTAAGGAAATGGTCTAGCTTCATTCTTCTGCATGTGGCTCTCCAATTTTCCCAACACCATTTGTGTTTTTTAAATATCTAAAAGTTAATTTATCTTTTTTAAGAGTATGTTTTTATTGTTTTTTATGAAGAAACATTTAGAATTAGAAAACATCACTGATATTTTTGTTTTGGTTGAGTTTTTCTATGTATGATTTATTATCTGATCTATTTAAAAATGTGTTCTAAATAAAATTTTAGATTAATTAATAATTGATCTATTGGTTTCTGGTATGAATTTAAAATTGTCCCAGTATATTTGTGAATTTAATAATTTCTTCTAGTAACTCAGTTTATGCTTTATATATTTAGAAATATGTTCCTAGGTGCATATCAGTCTATAGCTGTATGTGTAGTTTGTGAGTTTCTGTCTTATTTCTTTGTCGTATTACTCTAGATCTCTGTCAATGCATTTTGCCTTGTTTTACCTGACAATAATAGTGCACTGCCAGTGTATTATCCATCTATCTACTATTACCCAACTATCTAGCTATAATTTATTCATTCTTTCATTTATTAATAGTGTTAATGAAGTAAAATACACATAAAATAAATTGGATTTATTTAAAGTTTATAGTTTGACATATGACTAGATCTCTGAAACTATTACCTCAAATAAGAAAATGAACATATCTGTCATTTCCCTGAATTTTCTTGTGCCCCTTTGTAATCCTCTCCTGGACCTTACTGCTTTCTCCCCAGGCAGCTATTGATCTGCTCTCACCATAGATTCAGCTTGTATTTTTTAGACTTTCATATAAATGTTATCATATATTATGTATTCTAATTTGAATGGTTTCTTCTAATATTTATTATTTTAAAAGTTGCTTTAGAGTTTACAGTATATAGGATCGCCTGGGTGGCTCCTTCAGCTCAGGTCATGATGCCAGGGTCCTGCATCAGGCTCTCTGCTCAGCAGGGAGCCTGCTTCTCCCTCTCCTTCTCTCCCTGCTTGTGTGCTCACTCTTTTTGTCTCTCTCCCTGTCAAATAAATAAATAAAATCTTTTTTAAAAAAAGAATTTACAATGTGCAGTTTAAACTTCACAGTCTACCTTGAAGTGATACTACTATACTTGATATGTAGGATAAATACCTAGAATTTATTTCCTTCATTAAGTTTTTAAAATATACTAATAATGAGTTTTCTAATGGTCTAATATTTATATCTGTCTATTCTTGATTACCATCTCTCTGTTTTCAGTTTATAATTTTTGTAATTTGTATATATTCTTTTTTTGATTTATTTGAAGACCTAGTCATAATTTGTAAATGTTTTTCTGAGATTTCTCTTTTATTTCTGTTTTATTGGGGCTGAATTTATCTCTTTTATTGTTTAGTTTGGAGCTGTCTTTCTACATGCTTTTCTTCCTTCCATTAAAAAAAATTTTTTTTTCTACTCCAACTGTGTACCCTTCCGTTATCTAGCAGGTGGCTATTTACATCCACCTAGTTTTCCAGTTCCCCATTCTCATAGTGATGGTTCAGGTTCCTATTCTGTTTTGATGTTGGTCTTAGCCACTAGACCCAAAAGCAGTTTCGTTTTGTTGCTCGTTATATTTGTTGGTGTGTGTGTGTGAATGAGTTTTAACACAGTAGTTTTCAACCATCTTTAATCCTAGAACCACTGGTAATGTCTATCAGGCCTTTATGAAGTGAGCCTTCTCTAGCCCTCAGTGAAGTCAGTGATTCTGTTTTTCCCTGTTACTTCGCAGCAATTTGGGAATCAAATGTATACTTACTTCTGTCAGCTTACAGACCTCGAGCCCAGCAGGCTCTTGGCTTCAGCCCTGCTTAGCATTTCTGTTCTATTTCTGATGCAATGTACTATACATCTTTTTTGAGGGACCTTAAATTTTAAGTATTTTATTTTTCATTTTCATTTTCAAGAAGTACAAGGAACTCAAAACATAAACTCACAGAGTCATATTTATTTGGAGTATTCTCTCCTTTCTTTTTCCAAGACATTGATGACAAATAACTTCATTCTTATTACACAGGGAAAAAAAAAATCTAAAAGGAAAAGCCAAGCCACTAAAAGTGGGTGGATCCTTTTAATTTGTTTTTAAAAATTCTTTTTTTGTTATTTGGATATGTTTCATCCTTATCTCAACTCCATAGAAATTTGCCTTTTAGTATAAGAATTTGAGAAGCAGAAAATTAGTTATAGGCCTGGAATGACCTACACTGTAGGGTATTTAAGGACGATGGTAGTTTTTTGGTTTTTGGGTTTTTTTTTTCCTTTGTAAATAGTAATATTTTAAACTTAAATTTGAACTAAACTGGAAAAACAAATTACAGAGACATGCCATTCTCTGTGTGAGGTGATCCTTTTAATAAGGTAAGAAACAAATCCAAGTCTTTTGGGGATGTTCTGGTTCTCTCTCTCTCTCTAGAATTAGCATCTTATGATTTTACATCTGGTTCGCATTGCCCATCTCTGCTTTCCTCTACCAATAAAGCCTCTCATAATTATGCAAGGTTTTCTTTTTAACTTAGAAGGAACAGTTTATTGTCTACTTCTGTCACCTGTATTACTGTAATGTGGCTTGGTTTTTCTTTTTTTTGCCTTAGATAAGCTCGAGATGGAAGGAAAGAAACACCTCATTTTTGTTATTCTCTTTCCCAGTAAACTTTCTCATCCTCATTAGAGCTCCACAAACATGACAACACCTGCACCAGGCCACCTGCTTCTGTTTGTATGACGCAAATAAATTCCTCACAGAGGTGACATTGGCGTTACTTGAAGCATCCAAAGTTATGAAGGATTCTTGATCTGCTTTCTTTTGGAAAGGAGATGGCTTACCTTGGTAGAAGTTACGTTTTGATATTGAATTTCTAGTAACTTAAGAAAATAAAACACTGAACTATTTAGCAAGGATTAAGAAGTGATTTTTAAAGATGATCTGGACATTTAGCTGTTCTCTTTGTGGAAGTTTCTAAGAGTGTGGATTCTGGAGCCAGACTACCTGAGCTCATGACTTGGCCATTTATTAGTTGTGTGACCTTGAGCAATTTACTTAAACCTTCTGTGCCTTGTTTTCCTCATCTGTGAAAAGAGGTTTGATGTGGTAGCTACTTCATGTGGGTGTGGCACATACTTAATGGTATAAACACACCCACCTAAACACACACACACACACACACACACACACACACACACACGTATGATATGCAAAATACGTATAACAATGTCTAGAGTATAATGAGCCCTTAATAAATGAAGTGGTTTTATTTTTACTTTTTTTTAATCATCTATAATGTGTTAAACTTTATTCTCGGCCCTAGGGATACATGAGCATGATATGAACGCTTTCTGTTGTCAAAGAGCTTCATTTTAGTGGGAAAACACAGTAAAAAATTAGTGAAGCCTATAATTGAGATAATTTCAAAGTAGTAGTAAGTGCCATGAGGAAAGTAAAGTAAGGTTCATGGGGTGCCTGGGTGGCTCAGTCAGTTAAGTTCTTGGCTCTTGATTTCAGCTCGGGTTGTGGTCTTGGGGTCGTGAGATCGAGCCCTGCATCAGGCTCCCCAGCTCAGTGCAGAGTCTGCTTGACATTCTTTGCTTCTCCCTCTGGCCTCCTCCCACTCACACACACTCTCTGTTTTTCTACAATGAATAATAAATAAATAAATAAAATATTTTAAAAGAAAAGAAAAGAAGGTTCATAATTCCTATTATTGGGGTGCCTGAATGGCTTTGCCTTCAGCTCAGGTCATGATCCCCGGGTCCTAAGATTGAGGCTCACATTGGGCTCCCTGCTCAGTGGGGAGTCTGTATTTCCCTCTTCCTTTGCTCCTCTCCTGCTCATGCTCTCTGTCTCTCTCAAATAAATAAATAAAATATTTTTTAAAAATTCCCAGTATTGGAATTGAAATTGCTAACTGAACGTTTACTTGGAGGTTGAACAAAATATGTCAGCTCTTTTCCCTAGATTGTATCACAAATTCTCAGAAATGTACATAGTTTCACCTGGGGCCATATAAAATGTACGGATAATGGTTCTAGAACTTGAACCTAATTTGGTATATGCCATCCTTTTATGAATGTTGGAGAATTGTGTCTTCACAGCCTCTTCTCTCTTCATGAACCACTCTCCCTGTAAGGAATTCCTCTTAGACCACTGACTCTGATCATTCTTTCTTTGCCTTTTCCTTTTTTTCTTTTTTTTTTTGTTTTGTTTTAAGTAGGCTCTACATCCAATGTAGAGCTCTAACTTAGAACTCTAAGATCAAGAGCACATTCTCTATGGACTGAGCCCGACAGATGTCCTGTAAGTGAGATCACTTGCTTCCAAATTCACCGTTGTGATGGGCTGCTGTCTAGATGGGGGCTGATTAGTATTTTGTCTCTTATTTTACCTTGGATGATGCTTGATTTCAATAGGTATATGTCGTAACTGATTAGCCCATGTATAGAAATAACAGAAATGGAATTACTTTAGGAGCCTATTAACTATATAGAAATCTGTAACTAACAAATCATGCATAGTTTATTTTGCCTGTTGTGCAAATGGCAAACTCATAAGACCCCAAAGGATAATACTTCTGAATCTACAGTTTCTTGCCGGAAGAGGACACACGATAACAATAGCATATTGTATCAGAACAGGAGTAAGTATATTCATTGGAGCCAGAGGCTGCTCTACAGGAAAAGGTTTAGAGAAGCCAAGAGTCCTCTTCTGTTCTCCTGCTGCAGGGCCATACCAGAAAGCCCAGGATGGAGTCTCAAGTGGGGCTCTTACACCTATACTGGGTAAGTAGGTACGTTATTGCTATATGATGAGACCCAGTGTGCGAGTCCTCTGGGAGTCCCACCAAAACTTCGTGTAAACCATCAATCTTGTGCTCATTAATAAGCATTAATAAGCAATGCTAAGGGGCACCTGGGTGGCTCAGTGGGTTAAGCCTCTGCCTTTAGCTCGGGTCATGATCTCAGGGTCCTGGGATCAAGCCCCACATCAGGCTCTCTGCTCAGCAGGGAGCCTGCTTCCTCCTCTCCCTCTCTGCCTGCCTCTCTGCCTACTTGTGATCTCTCTCTGTCAAATAAATAAAATATTAAAAAAAAATAAGCAATGCTAACAGACTACCCCCCAGACTTGCTCCAAAACGACATTCTTAAAGACTTCATTTCATGTCTTGACCAAACTCAGGCCAATTCTAGGCCTGCTGGAATGAACCCTCTTAGCACACCTATTTTAATGATGTGTTAGATCTAATCCCTTCAATGTTTCCACAGCTGCCTCTCTATTCAATATAGAAACACTTACTACAGATGTCTGAGTAAGAGTGTTTTATTACTTCTTTTTAAGATTTATTTATTTATTTGCCAGAGAGAGAGAGATCACAAGTAGGCAGAGAGGCAGGCATAGACACAGAGAGAAGCAAGCTCCCACTGAGAAAGGAGCCCAATGCAGGACTTGATCCCAGGACCCCGGGATCATGACCTGAGCTCAAGGCAGCCGCTCAACCAACTGAGCCACCCAGGTGTCCCCTGAGCGAGAGTATTTTAAAGAATATTAATGTAGCTCTGCTCTGAGGAATATGGACAGTAGAAGTATAGAGTGGTGGATTTTCACTGACTTTATTAAATTTCACAGAGTATTAAGAGATTTGGAAAGATTTAAAAAGAAAAAGCAATGATCTCCAGACATCATTGAGGGATCGTTAGAACAAGTCATGCCACAAAAATTGATTTCATTTTCTGATATCTAAAAATCAAATCAAACCGAATCTCCATTTTTAATTTGCAGAGCATTTGACAAAGAATTTTGTGGTCATTTTTTTGTGTGTGGATAAGATAGAGTAATAGAATACAGACAAATGGAACTTATATCTGGTGGGAAGATTGTGCCCAAATGATTAATGAGTTGGCACTAATGTGGGGGGAGATCTCTAGGGTATATGACACAAGCCAAAGGAAGACAGAAATATGGAAGAGGTGGTTAATATGCCCCATAATGCCAAGATGGTGATTAGCTATGAAGATGGGCCAAAATGATGAAAACTGAACTTACATGGCACCCGTCTCTCCCTTAACAATATCTCCTATTTATCAAATAGTTACTAATACTTACTGGATGCCAGACATTCTATTGGGCCTTTCCCTGTGTTAACTCACTATGTCCTTCCAACCTCATGAGGTAGGTGTACTGCTGCATGTGGCACTTAAATGTGCTCACCAAGGCTCAGGGAGCTTAAAGAATTTGCTCAAGGGTACACAGCTTGGAAATGCCGAGGACAGATTTCAAACTCAAGCAATTTGATTCCAAGTCTTGTGGGTCTCGGTTGGATTCAAGGGAAAGATTGGGGGAAACCTGACTGATAATCCTAACACTATTTTACATATACAGCACGCTCCATCCAAGCTCTATGAAATAGCTTCTATACCGACTGGAAAGCAGGCTGCCTCAATTTCCCTTCTTTCCTCTCCATCCATTCACATTGTTTTCAGAGCAGGTAGTAAATTCAGGTTCTGACTATGCTGTTCCTTCACTGGAGAACTTTTGCTAGCCTTCCACTGCTTAACTTCTTTCGCTCAGGTTTTGTTCTCCCACTACCCTCCACACACCACCCATGAGTCTCTTCAGGCTGTTTCTACCTGGGTAACCTTGTTCTGAATGTCCCTGTTCCCTTGCAAATTAAATTATTGATATCGCGTCCTTCTGTAATGTCCCAGGTCAAATGCTCTCTCCTCTAGGGGTAGCTGAGAGGCCAAGGGATCTGTGTAACAAGAGTAGGAATTATTGTCATGATTATTACGTATTAATTATTCATGTGCCAAAGGAACCCACACAGGTTTTTTACTTCAGCCACCCACTGAGTCTCAGCCCTGCTTTCTCTTGAGAGAAATTGGACTCACGTATGCTAGCCTTTTGTATAAAAGTGCATAAAGCAGGAGCACAGCCTGCCTGAGTCTGTTGCAAGAAAGCCACCAGGAGTAGCTCTTTGTGCTCCACAAAGCTTCCCAGAATGCTCTTACTCTGTGATGAGCCCCTGCTTCCTAGTCCTGTGTGATGCCCTCAGGGATTCAGATGGTGGATAGATGGAATGTCCCAGAAGCCTACTGAAGTTTTCAATAACCTGCTTCTAGAGATTCTCCACAAGCATTTCCCCCAAGAAGTTTCTTAATTTTGCTCCTGCTGTCCCATCCCTGTAAATTATTTTTGTCTTCTGCTTCTTAGATGCTTCAAAATGTGTAGTTATCTATAAAGTTAACACTTGATGCTTTTTTTTTAACTTATAGAAAACACTGTATCTCAATTCAAAAATAGATGTGATTCTCTCTCTCTCTCTCTCTCTCTCTCTTTTTTTGCTGCAACACCCACCAGGGATTGACTTAGAATGAAGGAGGCATTCAGAGTCAGCAGACCCTCCTAGGCTCCCCCTCCCCCCGACATCAGTCTAATCAGAGGGTATAGGACAAAGCCATAGCCAGAGTCCTTGTAGCAGTCTACACAGCTGCGGTGATCCACTCACTTAAAAGCAATGGAATCCACATTGGACAGCTGCCTTGGCTTAAAAACCTCATGCCTGACAGGCACCGGGATCTCTTGTGACATCTCCGTATGTTTAGCTTCCAGAGTCCCCACAGGCGACAGACTAGAGTCACCACGTTCAGAGAAGCCTAGAGTTTGGCGTCACACCAGGGATTTATTGTTCTCCCAGATTCGATTCGATCTCTCTCGGACATTGTTATTTGTCCTAATCACTCTTGTCTAATAACATAGGTGACACTTAGCATCTTTATTCATTTCCAAGGGAACAACTAGGCAGTGAATCAAAGATCAGACCCTCACACAGGTAGGGAAAGTTTTAATCCTTTGCTCAAACGTACCAACATTGTGAATTTTTGTAACTGCTTTTAATTGGGTTGATTTTTAGGAAATTTGAAGCATTGTGAATAGAATGCCTGGTACAGAGCGAGGGATTTATGATCACCCAGCTTTAATTTGCTTTGATGATACTTGGATAGTTGTGGTTATCACCTACCATTTTCTGAGGTAGTGTAAAGGTAGTAGTTTTACAACTTTAAGGAAATTTTTGAAAGATAAACACTTAATCTTCCCTAATTATAACAGATTTGTTGATCAATGACGATGAGCCAAATCACTTTCATTATGTTATCTCATGGAATCTTCAGAAGGACAGGAAGTAACCCTATTTTATTAATGAGACATTAGGATGCAGAAAGGTTAAACCATTTGTCTAATTCCTAGGACAAACCCAAAGACCTTATTAATCCAATGATTTAAAGTATTGCCTCTTGAATTTACCAATAAGTATGCAAGGTTTCCAAAAGCTGTACAATTTGTCATATTTTGTTTAATGTTATATCATAAACATTCTCTATAATTTCTCCTACCCTTAATGATCATCATTTACAAATACCTGCACACAGTGCTAACCCATTGAAATATAACAGTTTACTTAATAATACCTCGTTCTCACACACACACATTTTATTTTCAATAATTTATTTCCACAGCTAATGTTGCCAAGGCATCTTCTTGTGTGTACCTTTTTTTTTTAAAGTCTCCAGCTATTTCTTTTGCAATTTCTTCTGTCATAATGTGAAGAAAATTATCATCTCTCCTGAGATCTGATAAATCATAGCACATTATAGGATGCTAATTTTATGATGGTTTGATTTTTTTATATTTAAATTTTTACTCCATATGGAGATGATTTTGCTTTTCATAGAAAGATATGATCCAATTTGTTCACTTTCATATTGCTAACCAATAGTCTCTATTCCACATTTAAAATAATTATTTTCTATTGTTTTTAAAGCATAATTGTAATAAAGTTCCTATATCTATTTGGGCCAATTTCTGATCTCTCCCCTCTGATTCACTCAACCATATATCTATTTGGTCAGTAGAAACATGGGAGTCTTAATTATTATTTCTGTGTAACACGTTCTGTTGTCTGCTATGGTATGCCTTTGCTTTCCTTTACATATATTCAGTATTATTTTAGTATATTCCTTGGTATTTTCAATTGCTTATTTTTCAAAATAAATTCTAGAATCTTTTGGCTAAGTTTCACACAGAAAAAAAAAATTCTGATGAGATTTTAATTGGATTCCATTAAATCTATAAATTAGCTAGACTAGACATGTTTCCAGCATTTAGGCTTCCTTTTCTGGAATATACTTATAGACATGTTTCTCCCCTCACCTCCCTTCCCCACCCCCTCCATCTGTCTCTCTATCTTAATCTTTATTTTGCCTTTTTCTTCAGCTGGGGTATACATATCTCTTTTTAGTTATTTCTTTTCTTCTCTCTCTCTCTCTCTCTCTTTTTTTTGCTATTCTGAGTGAAACATGTATTTTTTTCATTTTGTTTGATTTTTGGCTGTACAAATGTACTAAGTATAATTTTTTGGTGTAATCATCTTACATTCATGTACTTAATTTTTTGTTATTTCAAAAATTTTAACAGTTTTAAAATAATATTTTAGGTATATTACAATTATTTTTTTAAGGACTTTATATATTTTGAGAGAGAAAGTCTGTGCACGTGCATGCATGTGCACATGTGCTTGTTGGGGGAGGGGCAGGAGAGCAAAACCAAGCAGACTCTAGGCTGAGTAGGGGATCCCAACCCAGGGCTCGATCTCAGAACCCTGAGATCCTGGCCTGAGCTGAAACCAAGATTTGAACACTCAACCAACTGAGCCACTCAGGTTCCTCAGTATAATTTAAACTATAATTTAACTTTCTAATGCTTAATATGATAATACTAGTTTTCATCCTTACTGAATTTCCCAGAATCCTCCAAATAGCACTACACAATAATAACATACTTATTTTGTCCTTGGTTAAAAATTATTCACTTTATTATTTATTTATTTGAGAGAGAGAGAGAGCCCATGCATGCATATGAGCAGGGGGTAGGGGCAGTGGGAGAGAGAGAGAATCTTAAGCAAGCTCCACCCCCAGGGCAGAGCCTGAGTTGAGGCTCCATTTCAGGATCCTGAGATCATGCATGACCTGAGCCAAAATCATGTGTCAGATACTTAAACCAACTGAGTAACCTAGGCACCCCTAAAATTATTTACTTTAAAAGTGAATTATGGGGTATGTATTCTTTGTTCAATAAAAGGTATATTTTTAATAATGTAAATAATATTTTACTATTGAATTTGTTTTACTTCAGAAAAAGATATTGTTCAACATATAAAGATGAATTATTTTTTTCTATTTCCTCTGTATGTATCAAATAGGAAATCATTTTTGTATCTATTAAAACATCATGAGATTTACAGGCGCCTGGGTGGCTCAGTGGGTTAAGCCGCTGCCTTTGGCTCAGGTCATGATCTCAGGGTCCTGGAATCGAGTCCCACATCAGGCTCTCTGCTCAGCAAGGAGCCTGCTTCCCTCTCTCTCTCTGCCTGCCCCTCTGTCTACTGTGATCTCTCTCTGTCAAATAAATAAATAAAATCTTAAAAAAAATCATGGGATTTATTGAGCCTTTTATATTGTATATTACAGTTATAGATCTCCTTTTATTGAGCTACTCTGCTTTATACTCTGAATTAATATTCCCGATGTAATATTACTTGGTCATGGTATAAGAACCATGTTTCAAGAGGTTTTTAACAACTGGGGGGTAAATTTATAGGTGGGTGACCAGGATGGCAAAAGATGTGGAAATGACACCAGATGAGAACTAGCATGGAGAAGTGAATACTTCATTTATCCTTCCTAAGAGGAAGAATGGCGATTGATTTTTAAGTTCAAAGGACTTTTGTCTGAAAGGATTTTTTCAATTCAAAATTTTTCTATGGGGAAAACTAAATGAGTTATAGAAATATAGATTTAAGAGAATTTTCTATATTAATTATAGAGCATTAAAATTTAAATGTCTTGGTTTATAAACAAGTGAGCCTTATCATTAATATAAATGTTGAAGCAGAGATTGGATGACTTTTGATCTATAGAAAAGCTCCTACATTGGTTGGGGGTTGTTTTGGTGCACCTTTGAGGTACTTAACAATTTTAAAAACTATAAAAATCTATGACTCTGTGGTTAAAGAATACATTATGCTACCTTATCCCTATCTATAAATGATCTTTTTAACTGATGTGGTAGGCAGAATTCCAATATGACTCCCCAAATTCCTCGCTCTTGATGTATTTAAGTAGGAGGGTAGACCCCTCACTAGTAAGGCAGTTTAAAGCTCCCAAAAGATCAGAGGGAGAGAAAGATCTAGAAACTTAGATATCTGGACAGAGCAAATAATTTTAAAATATTAGGGAAAAAAATGAGGACTAAAGTAGTCTTAAAGAGACCACTAGAATGGGGAAAGGTAATTTTCAGTAGGGTTTAATAACCGTATTGTAACTAGAATTAAAAGTCTGGATAGAAGGGGATAGAAGTTAAATTCAACTGAGAGCATGGGACCAGAAACTGTAGCTGCTCAGTGGGGAAAAGGGAATGGCAGATGGGTAAACAAAGAATCTGGACTCCTAAATTCATGAAGACCTTAAATGTATTTTAGGAAGTATTATTTTGTCTGCTCTCACAGGATCATTGTGACTTATAAATAGCAGCTGAAGCCAAGTACTATATGTCTTATTTTCATAAATATGTATTAATGTACATTTTATTATAGGTACAACATAAAAATAAAATAGGTATACATTTTTTAAGTACTTATGAAAGTATTGAGTGTCATAACACTGCTTCCTTTAGTTACTCATGCCTGTTGAATGAATAACCACAGTAACTTAAAATAGGTCATTTAGGTCATCTAATAAAGGCTTCATTAGCAGAAGTCTTTATCTCTTGAAGGTAACTGGAAAAATATTTCTATAATTTGCTGTGAGATCTTGTTGGTTCACACCCTGGGGAATTTTCTGGGTGAAATCTAAAACTGGCACCCATTTTTGGAGGGCTGGGAGGAACTGCAAGAAGGGGTGGGCCACTTCAGTTTAGTAGGTGGCAGATTTTAAGGAGCAAGGAAACTTACTTACAAGGTTTCTTTTGGGTGGCTGCAAGACTAGTAGATCTCCGAACCTGCCTACGAGGGTCTTAGAAGTTTATATAGGCCTTAATAGGGTTCAGCCACATCTACCATTGTCTACCTTTCAAGTGATCTCACCAACACATTGCTCTCTCAAGGTTGCATCCTTGGAAATAGCTCCAGCTATGGGAAAGGAGTAATGGAATGTGCATTCCAAGGACAGGGAGGGAGTGAGGAACCTCAAATTGCCTGGGCCCAAGTCCCAGGTCAACCTGCTGTCATAACCTCTCAGTTATCTCCTCCAACAGATCTTAGGATGTTTTTAGGGATGGAAGCATCACAATGGTGTGCAATAGCTCATTCCAGTTACTACCATTAATTGGATTGTGTGGTAGTGAGCATTCATTTGTAGTTTTCTTTCTTTCCTGTCCTGGGCACAGATTCCCCTGTGAGTGGAAAACACTTCCTACCACACTGACTTTGGTGTTGCCCAAGTGGCTTGTGATTGCAATGGAAAGAGGAGAGAAGCCGCAGTATGTGAGTCCGAGTAAATTTCCTCCAGCCATCTTGCACTTCCGCTCTCCACAATGAGAAGACATGCTGAGGTAGGCATTTTTCTTTCATCCTGAATTCTGGATACAGAGACTCACAGAGCAGATCTGAAACCCAACTGCATACTGGAGCCAAGAGCAACTTAACTGGCCAGGTGAGCTTAACCCATTCAGCAGAGCCACAGACAACATGAAGATTCCTGAATGAGAAACAAATGTTTGCTGTTGTAAACCACTGAGATTTTGAGATAGTTGTAGCTTCCTTACTGAAGGAAATCTGACTAACACAAGGTACTATGCTAGGGGCTTGTGTTATTTCAATCTTATAGAAATATTAATGCTAAACTATTCTAACAGTATAATTAATAAAACAAAATATATAATTATTAGATTAAATATCATAAGTGTTATAATATTAATAGCTCAAAGATATAAATAAAGAGACAGGACTTAGCAAGATTTAAAAACTTAACCTATATCATGCAGGTAATCAGTAGTTTAACTGAATTTGGAGTCCAAATTGTGTCTGAATCTAATAGCAGTGTTCTTTCCACTCCTTCCAATATATTAAGGAAGTGTATGTGTGGGGTCTTAATTGCTTTTTCTTGTGTCCATTAAAAACCTATGGTCAGATATGTTTCATGTCTAGAGGGCTAGAAGTTTTTCTATATTTGGAAAAAGATTTTAGCTTTTTGAATCAAACAGCACTTTCTGAGTATGGCTGTACATATGAAGGTGTGTGCAAATGCATAAATTTTGGCTCCTGATGAATTATAAAATAAAAATGTGCATTCAGGTTACTTTAAAAATGCAATCCGTGTTTGAGAATAATGTGTGGTAACCATATGCAGTAAGTAGAGATGAGATGAGAGCATCATTCTGTTACACTTACATTAACTCTAATCACACTTGGTAGTTGATGCTCTTATGAGAGCTGCCAACTAACATTTTAGGTAAATGAATAGCGAGGATATATAGCCTTCAGAAAGCGGGCCCCTCTCCTGTCAAATAGGTAATTACAGAGGCTATGACTCCATTAGGAAAATGGTGGCCAATCAATGTAAACCCTAAGAGCTCAGATCTTTTGTAATTGATTGAGAGATTCAGTGACTTCAGTGCAATTGCGTTTCAAATGCAAGAAGCCAGTATTTGGCCAGATGGCTGCCATGAATTCCAGAGGGAATTTATGAATTTTAATGAGAGCAGTGGCTACACAGTTTCAGTCATATGTGTTAATACGGAATGAAATATGCAGATCAATATTGAAACTGCACCCTGGGGTATCGAAGCTTTCATTCATTATATCCTAATATTCATAATTGTTTCTGCAGGTATGCAATTGCTTATCATACCAAGGTTTGGAGAAATTTGTTAATGCAAATCACAGTTGATATTTGGAATTATAGTCTACTTCTTACTTCTTCTGAGATGACCGTTACATAGTTCAGGGTAATTTAGAGGTTCTATTTCAGAAGTGTTCAGTCTGTGCAAATGAGAGACTTTGAGTTTATTCATCCACTCAACAGATTCTGTAAGGTTAATGTGAATAAGGTGCAGGAATTGGGGATAATTCATAGATGAAGTAGACATGGTTGTGTCCTTGAAGAGCTTAAAAATCTAATAAAGGCAGAGAGAAATATATGTATATTTTTAATGATACAGTCCTAGGATGGAACTGATAGGTATCCTAAGAGAGGCACAGATAAAGCAGTAGTTCTACTTGGTAGCTAGGTTAACCTATTGTGGGTAAATAAGTACATGCTAATAAGGGCAAAGTCTTTCACTTCTGATAATGTCACTCTAGGTAGTTCTAACCAACATTCTGAACAGAATTACAAGAACAGTTGGACACTATTTTTTGTAAAGATTTATTTATTGATGTGTGAGAAAGAGAGAGAAAGAGAGAGAATGGGGGAAGGGGAAGAATGATATGGAGAGAGAGAATCCTAAGCGGATTGAGCACAGAGCTGAATGCGGGGCTTGGTCTCACGACCCGGAGATTATGACCTGAGCCGGAATCAGGGGTGGACTGCTTAACCGACTGAGCCACCCAGGCGCCCCTCAGTTGCACACCATTAAAGAAACATGTTTGTGAAGGTATAGAAGAGCCAGAAATATTTTGAAGGGTTGTGGGGCCAAGAGTCAGGTGAGGGCTGGTGTACAGAGAAATAAGTACAGCATTCAGGTGGTTTGCCAAGATTTGCAGGTTATTGAAGAGATGATCAAAATGCTAAATTTTTTCCCTTAATTTTTAAAATTTTTATAAACATATAATGCATTATTAGCCCAGGGGTACAGGTCTGTGAATTGCCAGGTTTACATACTTCACAGCACTCACCATATCACATACCCTCCCCAGTGTCCATAACCCCACCACCCTCTCCCGACCCCCCTCCCCCCAGCAACCCTCAGTTTGTTTTGTGAGATTAAGAGTCTCTTATGGTTTGTCTCCCTCCTGATCCCGTCTTGTTTCATTTATTCTTTTCCTACCCCCCAAACCTCCCATGTTGCATCTCCACTTCCTCACATCAGGGATATCATATGATAGTTTTCTTTCTCCGATTGACTTATTTCACTAAGCATGATACCCTCTAGTTACATCCATGTCATCACAAATGGCAAGATTTCATTTCTTTTGATGGCTGCATAGTATTCCATTGTATATATATACCACATCTTCTTTATCCATTCATCTGTTGATGGGCATGTAGGTTCTTTCCATAGTTTGGCTATTGTGGACATTGCTGCTATAAACATTTGGGTGCACGTGCCCCTTCGGATCACTACGTTTGTATCTTTAGGGTAAATACCCAGTAGTGCAATTGATGGGTCGTAAGGTAGCTCTATTTTTAGCTTTTTGAGGAACCTCCATGCTGTTTTCCAGAGTGGCTGCACCAGCTTGCATTCCCACTAACAGTGTAGGAGGGTTCCCCTTTCTTCGCATCCTCGCCAATGCTAAGTATTTTTGACAGCCTTGTGGGGCTAAGGGGACAATAGTGGGGCTCCAGGGTCTGTCAAGAGTAGAGGCTATGGTAAAAACCTCCCACTTTGTGCTTTAGGTTTGGACCCTGATGGCACCACATTCCAGGAGTAAGGATGACAGGGAAACAGGTCAGTCCAGCCTTGAGTCTAGTGGGAGGCCCAGAAAAACTCAATTCCTAAAAGTAGAGGAAGGCTATTTCTGGTGCCTCAAGGTATGTGGTATAAGCAACAAAGAATCCTTTCTGAAGGAACATAGTATCACTGGAGGCTTAAAATGATTAAAAAACAAACAAACAAACAAATAAACAATTAACACTTGACCTGGAACACTGGGCAACAAACTGATATGAATGAGACAAGGCAGAATTAGCAAATATTTAACAATAACTAAGCTTAGTGTATTCCAAATATAAAAGGCAAGCTTGAAAATTTTCAGAGTTGGAAATGATAGAAAGAAATGGAGAAATTTTAAAAAGAAAATTTCTTTTTTAAAATTAAAAATTTTGTTTATTTATTTATTTATTTGAGAGAGAGAGAGAGAAAGCCTATGAGCAGGGAAGAAGGGTAGAAGGAGAGGGAGAAGCAGGCTCCCTGCTCTGTAGGGAGCCCAATGTAGGACTCGATCCCAGGACCCTGGGTTCATGACCTGAGTGGGAAGCAGCTGCTTAATTGACTAAGCCACCCCGGCAAAATGAAAAGTTCTAAAACTATGAATTAAAAATCCGAGTGGTGATATTTGCTTAAAGATAATCTATTCAAAAAATAATTTAATTAGCTATGCATTTATATTTGATATAATCTTCTCTTTATGTACTATATTTCACAACAAAAAGTATAAAAGACATAGAAGAGCTAACAGCATATGTTTTTGTCAGATTCCAAAGAACATGTTAAATCTATGAACTTATTGTTTTAGCTAAACTTTTGTGGTAGTGTTAACAGGTGATATTATTTCACCACCTAGATGGGAAAACAAGACAGCTAAAAGAGTTTAAGGTCACATAGCTGGGAAATAGCAGAGCCAGGTTGCAAGCCTAGATTTGCCTGACTTCACACTGAGATTTTAGCTCTATGTTGGTAAAGGCTTAAGAAGCCTCTTGGAGGGATGCCTGGATGGCTCAGTCGATTAAAGCGCCTGCCTTCAGCTCAGGTCATGATCCTGGGGTCCTGGGATCGAGTCCTGAATCGGGCTCCCTGCTTCTGCCTCTGCCTGCTGTTCCCCCTGCTTGTGCTTTCTCTCTGACAAATAAGTAAATAAAATCTTACAAAAAGAAGTCCCTTTGATGAGGAATTGTTTCTGATGATTATGCTCAAAACGATGTTGCTATGGCTAAATCTTCTGCTCCAGTTACTGATGCTAGTAATTCTTGAAGCGATGGTAATCCTACTCTGTTGGTATTATTCTCAGCTGAGAGATTTCCATGACAAATTGACTGGGCCTTCCAAACAGTTTCTTGGGTTTATCCACAGAGTCCCCTCTTTAGGGCCTAAGCATGTCCCTGGGGTGGGGATAGGAGGCAGTAGGTCCCAACTAATGGAAAGTTCCATTTCTCTTTTTCTTCTTTGATTCCAAGGAGGAACTAGCCCTCTTGCGATATTGCTCTCTAGCTCCATGGTTGTTGTTTTTTTTCAGGTGCCTGGTTGCTTTTTTCCGCCATTAGGTACTTTGTCTCTCAGAAGGCATTCCTCCCACTCCCACCTCTTTATTCACAGTGCTCCTTCCCCACTCCCCATAAGAGCTTGGAACTCCAGGGGATGCTGGGAGAAACAGATTTTGCCAAGCTATAGAAAAAAAAAAAAGTGTTTTCTAGTTTTCTCCAGGGTGATGGGCACCTTACAATTTTGTAACTGATGCCATCCACATCGTTCCAGAAAACAAAGTTGTATTCAGAAATCATTTGAATTTTTTATTTCTAGATAGAGAAGAGGCTGGTATTTTTAGTTCCCACCTCTCTGGTTTTAAAAAAATAAAGTTTTCCTTGCTAGGCTCTCTGCCACACATCATGAACAATGAGACTCTGCTCTAACCCACATAAGTTCCATCAACAGCTGTTTGGGTCTTTCGGTGACTTAGTATTCAGTAAAACAAAATAAAACCACACTGTCCAGGCCCTGGTAATCAGTGCCCTACTGTGCTAGCCACGTGCGTCTGATTCTCTCCAGCTGTGCACATCACATTACACAAATGACATTAAAAATGAAATGGGGCATATTCAGGGGCATGGGGGGTGGAATCCACATGAGAAGAATTGATTCGAGGAACTGGGCATGTGTATAGTGGAGAAGGGAGCACAAAAGGAGCAGGATGGCCCTCTCGACTACGATGGGGCATCTGCCAGGTGGTAGGTGGAGGGAGATTGTAGCTGACTGTGATCAGATTGTAGCACATGTACAGAGGGAGATGTCCTGCACAGGGAATGGGCTGCCTTCAGAGCCCTGGACTCTGTCAGTCAAGGTGTTGAATCACTGGACGGTTAAGGACGTTAGACACAGGGTTCTTGCGTTTGATCATTTGTGGACTCCTTCCAGAAGTTGGCAGCTGCTGTTTCCAAAGGAAATGTCTTTTGAACTTTAATCAGTTGATAGGCAAATTTTTAGACCATGGCCCACTAGTAAGTGGGAGTTGCTCATAAAAACTTTTGTGTTTCCTGTGATTAGGAAATAATGGGAAGAATTTTGCAGGGGCTAACCAAATATAATTCTACATCACTGTCATAGCAAAGAAATCTAAGGCTGGACTGGTGTTCGAAGTTTCCAAGCATCGCAAAACTTGAGGCTCGGAAAAGAGCGTGGAGTTTCAATTTATTTATTTCTTTGTCCTTGTTAGACAGGTGTCTTTATTTTTTTGTTACTTTTCTTGCTAAGCTGTGTAGGTGTCATGGTATGCCATGTGGGGTGTGTAAGAAGTCACTTTGCAGTCGAGTCAATAAATGATGTGGCACGGACCACTTTAACCCAGACTTTAATCAAGAATTTGTTGTGCTTTGAGTGTTGTGTGGGGAAAGGAGAGACAAGATGCTTTGAGGCATTGTTTTCTGAAAACTGGTATTGAGTAAAAAAGGCTTTCACTTACCAGAGTAAGTCTTTTAATAATGCAAAAGTGGGAAGAGCTCTGAGCTCTCTGATTTCTGCTTTTCTGATCTCTTTGGTGGTGGAGGTTAGAGAGGCTTGGTTTTCCCAATCAGTTTTGTCTCAGTAATCTCTGACTTCAGAGACAGCAGTAACAGAACTAACTGGGCAGAAATAAATTCCCCTGAGAACCATTTCAATTTGTAAACCTTTGGTAAGCAGTTTAGTACTTGGATCTTCAACCCTGGAGGAATCATATCAGGGTTTATTAAACCTAAGCCACAAAAGAGAGTCTTAGATCTGCAAGGTTTTATTTGAAGGCAAAAGTGAAGACAGTGGGAGAGAGTAGACCCCTGATTCCTACTGTAGAACAAACACCATTGAAGGTTTTATTTTTAAACTTAATCACAGCATAAAAGAGAGATAATTCATCTTAAGTTTTGGGATTTTAGTTTATTTTATTTTTATACTTCTCTTACCCGAAGACTTGAGCTCCTTGCCATCTTAACCATGTACACCTGAATAGGTAGATTTGCACAACGGAAGAGTAATTCTTTTTCCAGGACAGGAAAAAAAGAGTTAGATAGGGAATTGTGGCTTCCTTTGACTATATTACCTGATTCCTGTGCCTCTCCTGATTGAAAGATCCACATTTTGCATTTGTAATGTGCAAAACACAAAGGTTTCAGATCAAAGGTTCTGGTAGTTGGAAATATTTCTTGTGTCTGATCTCTTGGCTTTTTTTTCCCTTTTGAAATTTCCACCATTTACAGTGTAGCTTCAATGATTACAAGCTCTAGAATGACTGCTTTTATACTCAGGTTTTGGATATACCCTTTCGTACTTGTATATGTATTAAGCAATGCAAGTAATTCAGAATCTTGGCAAAGGTTCCTCCTTAAAATTATTACCCAGAAGTATAAATGAGAGAGGAGAGGAGGATGGGAGAGAGAGGGAAGAGGGTGATGGATAAATCCAAGGGAAAAGATTGAGGTTTTCAAAAATAAATTGCAATAGACTGCAAATTTGGGGGCTCTGTTTAGTATTGTTAAACTTCTTGTTGAGGCCTATAGCCACATCATTGTCTTCATTTTCAGCAAGTCTGTCAGCTGGGATCCTACATTTAATAAACAATGTTGAGTGGTAACCATTTCCTTTGAGATGGTTTTGTAGACTCCGGGAGTGATTAGATGCAGGGGTATTTTTTTTTTAAAAAAAGGCTCATTTATATAGATGAGGCATGTCAAAATGACAGGGATATATGGAGAATAATATGAAAAATGATCCTCTCTTTTAAGCACTAGATGGTCCTTTATAAAAGAAGTTTCTGATAGTGAATTTATAGCTGACCTGCTCAGCCCCATCTAATCACTTTAATGCTTTAAAAAATGTCTCCTTCTCTCTATATTTTGGAATAATTTCTGGCCTAAGTTGAAGAGCTCGAAGACTGCTACTGAGTTCTTATGACACACCAGCCAGTATGCTAAGCATTTTGACATGAATTACATCATTTAATCCTAAGAGGATCACCATTTAATCACATGTCATAGGTTCCGTTATTATTTTGATTTTACAGATGAAGTCACTGAGAGTTGGAGAGGCGAAGTCACTGAGAGTTGGAGAGGCAAAGTCACTTAGGAGCCCAGGATGGGTTCCTACAGCTGGCGCGTTCAGGAGTGGGGACAGGGGGACTAGCCAGTGGGACTTTGGAGCACGTGCATATGCTTAATCTCTCTGCTCTACCGCCTCGTGGTCCTTTGTTTCACTGATCCCTTCATGGACACTGGGAAGGGTGGGGTATATTTTCTATACTTTTATATATATGTGCAGTATATACACAGGCATAAATAACACATTTTTTTCATGGTATTTCCTCTCAAATCTTATGAATTTTTCTTTTAGAGAATGATTTTTCTTCTTTAGTTATAGGCTAGGTGCACTTTTTAATGAAACTAGACAAATAAATGTTGTCTAGACTTTCTTTCTGGCAAGTGGTCTTTATAAACTTCCTTCAGTGCCAAAAAGAAGAGTTGTTTTATCTTCCCTTTATGGCCTTCATATTCCCCCAGGGGTTCTTTGGGCCTGCTCCCCTCACCGGCAGAGACGAGCAGGAAGACTTCACTAAACACAAACAAGGATGACATTTAACTTTTTGATCACTTGTGGCTGGGAACTAGGATTAGATTGTGCTCTGGCACATGCTTTGGTGTTCGCTTATGCATGCCTGTGTGTGTGTATGTACTTATGTGTTTTTCACAGAGCAGACATTTTGCATATTTTCTTGGTTCCAGACAGATGCAAGTGTGTGTACACATTCAAGCATGCTTACTCCTTTCTTCAAGAAGCCCGTCGATAATATGCGGTCTCTTCGTTATCTGTGTTCTCTTGAACAGTACAAACTCAAAAAAAAAAAAAAGATCATTTTACTTTCCAGTCTTCTATGTAAATTCTTTCTAGAGGATTTTTGTTTGTCTCCCTAATGTGACCTCAGTTTTCCCACCTTCCATCTCCTAGAATTTTTGTTGTTTTCTGCTTGAATTTCCCAGTGTTTCTTTGTATTTAATGTTTACTCTCTCCCTCTCCCCATGCCGTTTCATAGTTCTTTGAGTCTCTTCTTCCTCTTCCCTCCCCTTGGTAACTCCTGTTTATTCTTTAAGATTCAGCTTGGGCAATCTCTTTTCTAGAGAACCTTGCACCATCTCGCTCCTACCAGCTTTGCCCAGACTAAGCTGGATGGCTCCCCCTGTCTGGGCCCCACAGTATCTCAGATATAGAATAGCTACCTCTGTCGTTGTTATTCTAATGCCATTTGATTTCCCCTCCAGACTCTTGACTTCTTGAGTGCACTACTCTGTTTTTCTAATGTCCATAGTCCCAGTGTATAGCAAAGTAAGAACGGTAGGTGTTGGTGAATGTTTGTTGCATGAATGAATGTTTATAAACATAGCCCTCGTGTCCCCTCAGCCTCTTCTCTTTCAGAAGTCCTTTCTTTTCTGATCTCCTGTGGCATGTACAAATGGTACCATTTAACCTCGGGAATTAATCAGATGTTCCTTTGGAAATCTCCCTACCATTACTGCTCTTTGAAACCTGTAGTGTTATTCAATGTTTTCCCTCTGTTTTCAACCAGCTTTTGAGCTCCTTGGTTGTGAAGGAAAGATTTTATAATTCTGGGTGTCCTCAGTACCCCCCCAATACTGCTTTATATATGTTATCTTATTTTCTAAAAAAGATTTATTTATTTATTTATTTATGAGAGAGAGCGAGTGCGAGCGTGAGCAGGGGTAGGGACAGAGGGAGAGGCAGAGAATAACAAGCATGTTCTGGGCTGAGCACAGAGCCTGATGTGGGGCTCAGTCCCACAACCCTGAGATCATGACCTGAGCTGAAATCAAGAGTCAGATGCTGAATGACTGAGCTGCCCAGGTGCCTCTGTATATATTATCTTCCTGATAATACTGGTTCATGAATTGTTAAACGCTCCAAAAAGCAGTGAACAAGAGCTCCCTCCAAGACACAGATGTCATGGCCATTGCCTTTCCAGCCTCCGTTTCCTCCAGCATTGGGTACATTGGGTAATAACAGGGACTTCAAAGAAACCCTTTTATTTCTCAAAGGAATCAGGAAATTCACAGTGAGAGATTTTAGTGGCTTTCGTAGAGAAAGATTAAATATACAGTGACTGTGGAAATCTCCATTTTTAAGCCTCAGTTTCTTTCATAGTAAAGCTGGTACAATAGATGATATGTTTCCCTGATAGGGTTGTGGTGAAGGGCCTTAAGATAATGTGTGTAGAGCAAGTGACAGTGCCTAGAACATGGAGATTCATCAGTAAACGTTGGCCGTTATTATGGTGAGCATTCACTGTGGGTGCGATCACTGGAGTTCCATAGAAAATAGTCACATGGAGATTATTCAGTGGGCCCGTCTGTTGTTGTTATTGTTATTATTATTATTATTATTACAAATAATAAGAAACACACACAGTGCTTTCTATGTCCTGGTATTGTTCCAAGTGCTTACATATATTGACTCCTCAAAAACTTTAAACAGCCCTATTAAGTACATTTCACTATCTCCATTTCAGAGATGAAGCTATTAAAGCACCAGATATCGTCCAGTCACACAGCTACGAAGTGGCAGAGCTGGAACTCGACCCCATGCTCTTTGGTTACCCAGTCTGTGCATTTAACTCTTATGAAGTAGAGGGCCTCTTATAGAAATATCTCTTCAACATCTAATCTGTGTCGGGTAGAGAGATAACTAAACACAGTCCCTGCCTTGATGGCTTTTACACTTAGGATGGGAGACAGACAAGCAAGGATGCCATTACTGGTTAATATAACAGGGGCTATAATTAGGGCAATCTGATGTTCCAGTTTGCCTGGGAGAGTCCTGGCTGACGGCTATCACCCAGCATAACTATTGTTTTCTTTTACATTCAACAGTATGTTTGTTGGGATGGGTACATTATAGGTCTCTGTCAGCTCTGCTCAGGGGAGGCATGAGGTGTTCTGGGGTCTCTAAATGGGGAGACCTGACTGGGACAGGGCTTCATCCACCTCTTACAGGATGAGAACTTTGCCGGGTAGGAGGGGGACTTTGGAAGCAAAAAGAAAGAGACTAGGAGTGTGCGAATGCTGGATGTGTTCAGGAGAGAGCAAGTGGACGGTGGCTGTTGTGAGCTGTGGGCAGGGGCTGTGTGGGGGGGTGCTGGTTCTCAAACCTGGCTGCACATGAGAGGACCCTGGGGAGCTCTCAAAACTCTGCCTGCCCAAGCTGCAACAATTACTCCAGACTCTCTGGAGCTGATGTTTAAAGCTCTCCAGGTGATTGCATTGTGGCTTGAGAGCCTTGGAGGTGGAACAGTCTTTGGGGGTAGGAGAGAGGTGGAGGGTGGGTGGGGGAGGGGAACTAGGCAAGGCCTAACTCGTGGAAGGGTTTGGTCTTAACCCAAGGTGCTGCTTGTCTCTGAATGTCCCTGAAGGCCGAGTCCTTCTGAGAGCCTCAGTCTGCTTGGGGCTGGTATGTGAGGCTTTTCACCACTGTCTCTGTGCTGTTAGCAACAGGAGCTGATAACAAGCTGTGGGCAGTAGCTTGTACCCTTTATTGACAACCCTCAAGAAGTGAGCATGATGACCTAAAGACAAGTGGCAAAAATTCTCTTCATGGCCCAGGAAATCTTTCAGTGGTGCTAGGGGTGCCAAGGTGTAGTAGGTGAGGCAGACCATACTTTTATATAATACAGATGGGCCTGGAAACACTTTAGAATAATTCTTTCTGTGGGGGAGGTGGGAGAAATCCCTAAGGTACATTATAGATATAAAGAAACTCTGCATAGTTTTCTGTGAAGGAAATCAAAGGTTAATTGGCTTTTCCTGTCTCTTGATTATTTCCCAGTCTAGCTAATTGTTTAGAAGGTGGAAACTGCTGATTATCCAGACTTATTTAATGCATAAAGTGACATTAAGAAGGTTAATAATAATGTCCACACTTCCCACTGTAGAGGGACATGAGAATTGGAGAATCCACAGGCTTACATATGCAAATGCCATTGCATAGTAGGACAGAGCCTGGTGGGAAGGGATGGAAGGAGAGCTGGCTGCCATGTTCTAGCATAGAAGTCCAAGGGGGCTCAGGGTTATAAATTTGAATCTAGCCTTCCAGGTTATTACTAAGGTGCTTTTGTCTAGGTAAGGGGATAGAAACTATTGTATTTAATTTTGCTGTTTCATAAGTTTTACATATTGAAGTATATGGGTTTACAGTTGATCTCTTGCCCTGGGTCCTGAAAAGATTAAGGCTGAGCCTGGAGCCAGGTCATATAAACAGTATATAGAGCAACTTGGGTCACCTGAGAGGTGAATGACGGGACACATACTTGCTTGTTTCTAATGAGTCGAACCTCATTTGCCCAATATTCTGTATAACACCAAATTAAACAACTCCTCCAACTATCGAACCAGCACAGGATGTAGGTGAAAAAAAACATCAAAATTTGTGACTGGGTCAGGCCCTGGCATCTCAACATCAGGAATATGTGCACCTTAGCACTTTCTAGGGAATCCACCAAAGGGTATCCACAGAAATTGAGTAATTCCCAAGTGTCAAGTACTGTATTCACCACTTTGCTGTTGTTATCTTTTTATTCCTTGCAAATCAGGTATTATCATTTCCATTTTAAAGATGTAGAAACTTGTGTTTGGAAGGTTAAACAACTTCCCTAGCATTCTGTAATAAATAACCATATTGATTTGCTTGGTTCCACTAAGACTCAGCTTCTGGGAAGAGTCATGCTATTTTCTAACCCCAGTTTCCTACCATCAGAGTGGGAGATGTCTTTCTAGTCAAAATTAAATTAAGACTTAAGTTTGGCTTTCTCAAAAATGACTTTTATTTTCTTTATCCTGGTTCAACTTCCACCCAGCTGTCTCCCTTCCTCCTTCCCCTGCCCCTGGTTTTTGAGTAAATCATCCTAATTATTAACTTTGTAAATGAAGCTCTAAATAAGCTATTTAAGTTTATTCCTATTAGATGGGACAACAGATTAGAAATCCAGTGCCACCTGGGGTGGGAACGTGTTAGATTTCCATGCTAATGCCTCATGCATGTTTTATGCCTTAGATTAGTAGCTAATGTGGTCATTGATCATCTTGTGTCATATGAGCTACAAACCTGCTGCTTTGAGCTAATTCTTTTAAAAACTTGGTTCCAAATCAGTATTCAAAGTCTAGACCAAAGCTTCTGGTTTGGAAACAAGGTCATATTTGCCTTTGGTAGGGGTCAAAAACATTTTTCTGACTATTTGTGCTCTTTGTAGATAATAAACAGGACATAATCTATCATTGGAGGAAGTTAGGTTTATGAAATAGCCAAAGGAAAAAATATTTCCTAAAACATAGGCTGGAAATCCTTTCTGTATCGAATACAGTTTCTTTCTGTGCTATTTATAAGTCAAACATATGTTAAAAGTTATCATTTGAAAGCCTGTTCAATTTGTGCTTGAATTACCTAAGCATTTCCTCCATTAAGTAGGAAATCGAGGGCATTTTTACTTCAAGTTATATGGCTCTGCCATTAGCGAGGTCTAGTTCAAATTCTGGTCTGTTCACTTAGTAACTGTATGGCCTTAAACAGAATTCTTCTTTTTTAAAAAAAAAAATTTATTTTTTTAATAAACATATAATGTATTATTAGCCCGAGGGGTACAGGTCTGTGAATTGCCAGGTTTACACACTTCACAGCACTCACCATACCACATACCCTCCCCAATGTCCATAACCCCACCACCTTCTCCTGACTCCCCTCCCCCCAGCAACCCTCAGTTTGTTTTGTGACATTAAGAGTCTCTTATGGTTTGTCTCCCTCCCGATCCCATCTTGTTTCATTTATTCTTTTCCTACCCCCCAACCCCCCCCCCATGTTGCATCTCCACTTCCTCAAATCAGGGAGATCATATGATAACTGTCTTTCTCTGATTGACTTATTTCATTAAGCATAATACCCTCTAGTTCCATCCACGTTGTCGCAAATGGCAGGATTTCATTTCTTTTGATGGCTGCATAGTATTCCATTGTGTATATATACCACATCTTCTTTATCCATTCATCTGTTGATGGACATCTAGGTTCTTTCCATAGTTTGGCTATTGTAGACATTGCTGCTGTAAACATTTGGGTGCACATGCCCCTTCGGATCACTACGTTTGTATCTTTAGGGTAAATACCCAGTAGTGCAATTGCTGGGTCATAGGGTAGTTCTATTTTCAACTTTTTGAGGAACTTCCATGCTGTTAAACAGAATTCTTATCATCCCTGAGTTTCAGTTTTTTTTATTAGAAACACGAGGCTCCTGATAGTACTTACCTCTTAGGGCGGTTTTGAGGATTGACCAAAGCAATGAATGGATAGTAACATGTCTGGCACTTAGTAAATAGTCATGCAAACATTTGCAATTATTTAATTACTCTTTCATATAGAAAGTCATCTTGGCTAAAATATGATGAATGGAAATTTCACTGATGAAGTGAGGGAGTAGCTCACCTCTCCATATTTCTGGACAGGTATAGAAATGGCCACCACTCATATCTGTGCATTGGAAAAACTTGTGATGTGTTGACAAAGAATTATGTTTATACCTCAAGAAGAAGAAACCCTGTCGGTTTCTTCAGAATCAGATCTGGACCTCCAGCTCAGTCAGCAGCAGAGGGAGTATTAGAAGACATCCAACAAACCCAAACTCTGGTGGAACCCTCTCAACATGGAGGAGGGACACTGCCCCTACAACCTAGAAAGAGGGCAAGTTCAAATCATGATTTATGCAGTTCATCATGGAGAACGATGGCTCACCACTCTGCTCCCACCTATTAATGGTGGCTGATGCTGACTTCCTTCCTTACCTTGTGAATTACTCCTCTCTCTATGCATATATCTTTGCAGACCTTGAAATTAATGCATTCCTGAGGAAAATGGCCAGGGATAGGAATTGTTGTGTATTTCTGGGGAATTTGTTCAGGAGCCCACATAGGGAGGCAGGGCTGCTCTGGGGCTGGCAGAATACGGGGAAGGTATGCTGGGCTCTGGCATGCTGGGCTCTGGGTCTGGCTTGCAGCTCTTTCTCTTGCAGCTGCATCGAAAGAGCCTAGGGAACAATAGGCAGCCATCTGAAGCTCTGGATGATTCTCTGGCTACCAATAACCCCACACATTTGAGGCTGAAGAACAGAAGTTTTGGTGATTAGGGAATATTTGATTCAACAGCAAAGTCCCTGAAGTGTAGTGCAAGTAGTCATGAGTAGTGGCAGGGATGTGTGGTCTGGGTGAGACAATTCTTTCTGAAAGTGTTTGCTGGGCAAGTTTTCCTGTATAGCCTGTTTTTTGTTTGTTTTTTGATATATTATTTTGATGATTGAGGGGATTTGGGTGAAGTTGTGCCGCCAAATCTGCAAACGTACTGCAGAAATCACTTAATTAGATTTGCTCCTTCCCTTTGTGAACCTTTGTAGTATGCTTTAAATTATAACAGAATATTTCAAAGGCAATTACAAAATAGTTTCCTCACAGGAAATGTAGGGTTTTCCTATCCATTTTATTTCTTTATACAGCAAGAGTGACTTTAAACATACAACTATGTATGTGTTTGTGGGGAAAGCTCTTTTAAGTAGGAGCCCAGTATACAACTTCATAATTCATTGAGAACAATTTTGTTTAGCTAACTTGTCCTCCCTGCTGAATGTCTAATTAAGATCTCTGTTAACAAATCAAATACCCTTCCTGTTTAGAAATGCTGCCCAAGCTTTTACCATAGTTCTGAGAACATGGTATGTGCTTACTGAACAAGGTTGGAGGTCACTGAAGAAAAATGAAAGGTATTCAACTTGAGAAACAAGAAATATTCAGAGTCTCAAGGTAATAACAGACTTACCAGGTCATAGATTTGAATCAAATGCTCTAGAAATCTTAAACTGCAAGCATAGATCAGAATAAAACTATGGTTGCCGTTGTTAATGGGAACAAATATGGAGGCTAGAAATCGCCTCCTGTGTTAAAAGATAGAACAACAGTGTATGGAATGTCATAGAATACAGGCCCTGGTGAGAGACCGCTCTTTTCGTCTCTGGGATCAAGTAGCTTAGTTTCCTTTTCTGTAAAATAGCCATAATAATAATATCTGTCTTAGAGGCTTGTTGGGAGGATTGAAAGAAGTAGCTCACATGCAGCTGTCTGGACCATGGTGAACATTTAATACCTGGGGCCATTATTACTATTATTTAGGAACATAATGAACCATTCACTAAGGACACCTGGATGAGACTCGTATGTTCTTTTTGGGTTACTAAATTTTGAAATCTGATTTTTTGCAGATGCCTAAGACAGAGAATATTTAGGCTGGGGTGATCGACTCTAGTGGCCTAATAGAATGTTAGATCACCTATCAGTCTCTTGGTCCTATGCTAGTACTCCTTCTCATTTCCCTTAAGGTGCTGTTCCTACCTCAAGTGACTTCTCTGGAGCCAGCTGCTGCATTAGTGGCATAGCCAGGACTATGAGACCCAGCTGGACCTAGTTTCCCCCTTTCCTATCAAGCCTTGAAAATGATAAAAGTAGGGGCGCCTGGGTGGCTCAGTTGGTTAAGCAACTGCCTTCTGCTCAGGTCATGATCCTGGAGTCCTGGGATCGAGTCCCACATGGGGCTCCCTGCTCGGCAGGGAGTCTGCTCGCTCTGACCTCTCCCCTCTCATTCTATATCTCTCTCTCAAAATAAATAAATAAAATCTTTGAAAAGGAAAAGATAGAGAGAGGAAAAAAAGGAAAATGATAAAGGTAGTATCCTTAAGAAATCTGAGGATAACACTGTTCTGGGAGGGAGAGCTAATGTTCTGGGTAACTGAGCCAGGATTCATAGTTCACAAGTCATCTAAAAAACAAATTCTGCTAAAGATAAATACACAGCCCACTGTGTAGATTAAAATTAAAATAAAACCTATTCAGCTAGGAACTTTAGAAGAATGACTCGATCATCTAGAGAATTGTCTTCGTTTTAAGAGCCCGATGAGACAGTAGTATGACTTGATGCCTGCTTGCTCTACTCCATACAGTTGACTATTGCCATGCATAGAGTTGGCCTGAGCTTCTCTGGTCCCTTGGTCTAAGGTGACAGTTACCAGCCCAGGAAGACTAAGCAGCTAGCTGGTTCACTGATTAGGGAATTAGCTGGCTGCTAAGCACAGGTCTTGAAGTGTATGAGCTGTAATTGGAGCCACACATTTTATCTTCATTATCTGATTTAATCGAAGGAGCTAGTAAAATACGTAACTATTCCTCATTCTAGTATACATGTCCTGAATCTGCTGGTCTGCTTTTTAAAAAGTCAGAAGAAGTAACATTCAATCAAAATGCTTAGGTTCTCTCGTCTACCATTCCAGATAAAGGAGGGTGAAGGCCCAAGACAACCTCTAATGGTCAGCACATATCTGAAATATTGTTCTTCAGTTTTGATGCTACAACTTAAAATGGTTGTTGACACACACCTGTAGTCAGGGGAGACCAATCAGAATGTAGCAAGGCTAGGGATTCAAGGAAGCAAAGAGAAATAACATATTTTTTTAAAAAGGCAGTTTGGAGGAAATGTGATTGCCTTTTTCATTGCTTGAATGTGTGTCATGGATAGAGGCATTTGACTTATTCTGTGCTACTCCAAGGGATTGAGCCAGGACAAAGAGGTCTAAGTATCATTTATATAGATATTGAATGAGGAAGGACTTCTTGAGCTGGAGATGTCCAAAATACTGTAGGTGGGCTAGAGAGAAAATGAGTGTTCTTTCTTCAGAATTGCTTAAGTAGAGACTGTGTAACAACAGATGCGGAAAGACTGTCAAGTGTAATAGATAAGCACAGGAAATCTGCCACTGGAAAGTCTGGATGCTATTCCTGGCTCTGTCTGTCACTTACTAGCTCAGAGATCATGGATAAGTTCTGTTAGGACTCTGTGTCTCAGCACCTCCCTCAAACATCCTTATGGATGTTCATGGATGTAAAGTAAGGTGTCACAACAGCTCAGAATGTTAGCATTTCTTATGATTATTATCTAGGCATGCTGTAGAGAGATTTCTGTAAAGCGTAAAAAGGTTGGCTAGAGCTCTTTACCACTAAGACTACAATTACTTGCAATAATACAATCAAACTCTGTTAATTTTATGGATGAACCATGGAGCTTCTAAAAATACCATAAATCCTTAAATAGGGTCAAATGACATAATTCAGTTCAACACTGTTAAACACATCCCATGTACAAATGGAGACATACAGATGGAAGAGATGGACATCCATTTTATATAAGGCTGATACATTGATAGCTGTTCTGAAGAGACTGGCTGAAATGTTAATTTTGGCAATTTCTAATGCCCATTCCATCTATGAGTTACAGCGTCTGTAAGCAACATAAGGTGTTTTATGTTAATTCTTGAGAGTGGTTTTTTAAATTTCATGTGAGTAAACCAGACATATTGTTAACAATATAATTTGGGCTAAATTAAGCTCCTAGTAAATTGTGAATGGTTTATTATTATTCACTGGAATACATTTACCCTGCTAATGCCATACTGCTGCTTTATTGTATGTTAATAGTTTAACAGGCAAAGTTAAATGCTATTAATAAAATAGTATAACTAAAAGATCCCATTTGTAGTATTCCACAGTTTTCTTCAACATTTTATTAGTAAAGGTGAAAAATGAGATGTGACAAAAAGAATGCAAAACAAAAGCAATTATTGGACTCAGTATAAATGATGGAAAACCTAAGTTGTGTGTTCTCAGCTAAAAGAAAGCAAGATGTGACACAGTGCCTGGTTCCGTCCACTGCTCAGCAGCCGAATGAGTACTGGTTGATCAAGAAACAATTCTTTTGACAGCGTCATTCCCTTAGATTTAGAATTCTTGTTCAAGCTATGTCTATACAGGTGAAAGATAATTGATAATTCGTTTGCTATAGTAAACCAAAAGAAAAGAAAAGAGAATGAATAACACATTCCATCTCTCCGATTTCTCCTGTAAGGGAAGATTTGTCTCCAATAGTTACATGATTTCTACTATTTTTAAATTTAATTTTATCTGTGAAGGAGATGATGTGATCACAGTATATAAAAGAGTAGGAATATGGGAGTTTACAAATTTTTCCTCTCATGCGTAGGGTGTTCTTGAGTAATGAGTATATCCCTATTAAAAATAGTTGGGATAAATCTAGAATCCTGTACTTATGTCTAAAAACAGCAATATAATTACAGAGGGGAGCTAGGACTTCTTGAGAATAAATAAAACATGGGAGGGGATTTCCTCAACTCAGTTTAATGTCACTCCATTATGTGATTACACCTCCAGGAACATGAACATTCCTACTGCTCTAGTACCCAGAGGAAAGGCCATAAATCCTGCTTTACTCAGTACTAGTGAGACAACAGCTGAGAGGATTGGGTCATATTCTGGAAAAGGTACTGTATGAAAGATGTAGACCAATGACCAGAATGGAGAGGAAACTCAAACTATGTCAAATGAGTAATGATGGGAAAAACCTGACAGTGGGAGACAACCAGGGAACAATGATAGCTATGGTCAAACATTTTAAGAGCTATAATTAAGAAGATGGAATGAATTCGATTTGTATAACTTCTTCAAGGATAGCCAGTAAGAAAGGCATATGTGTGAAAGCCATTACAGAGTTATAATAAGGAAAACATGTTGATAATACAATATGATATGCTCCCTTTCTAGTGACAAGTTCCACTGTTTACGGTTTTTTTTTTGAAGACCTGGTCAACAATTGGAAAGCATTCTATAGAAGGTTTTAAAGCCTAAATTGAGTAGTTCAACAAGTTTGTGTTATGATTCTGTGAGTCTACAAGTTAAATTACCAAATTTTCAATTAATATGACATAATCTCAGAGAACTAAGGAACTGTTGATATAATAGTTGTTGTTAAATAGTTTGAATTTCTTAAATGAAAAATTCTATAAATATAGAAATATCATTTTCATAAGGAGTTTAAGAAAAAAGATAAACAGAGCCATCACTAGCCATCACAGAGCCATTTCCCTATTTTCAACATGGTGAACTATAAAAGTAATGAGCTATTTTTAAGAACTAGTATGTTTTCACTACATTATGTGAAGGGAATATTATAAGAATAGAAATACCTTCACTAATTAAAATTCTAGAGCACTATTTTTAGTTAGCTTCTTCATACCACATACCCCTCAGACGAGTTACTCTATTATTGAAATAAGCACCATCTAAAATAATGAACTTTGTGGTCATGAAAGTCCACACTGATTTGTGTAATTTGGGGGCATAAGAGGGAGGTAAGGAGAGGCTCATGGAACTAATTCAAAATTTTTCATGAAAACACATACAATTATATACATGTAGAAAATTATATGAATGTCATCACTGGATACCACATATAAAATACCAACCAGATACCAGAAGGTGGTATGAATTTCTACCAACTAAACCAGCAATATAACTTAAGGCCGTGCTTGTGGTTGTTAATATGTTTTCCTCTGGAATTGCTTTTCTTCATGCCTCTGTGCTTATATAAAATGGGTGTTAGCCCACCGTGTGCATTTTAATATCATATAAGCCCTATATGCAAAATATTTTCTCATTGAGAATTTGACCTAGATTTTCTTTCACCTGAGAGTTTAAGGATTCACTTAACACTGTTGCACTAAACAGAAAACTTTTGGTCTTCTTTGGCTACTCAGTGGAGTTTTTCTGGCCTATGTTGTGTGAGCTTGGATTTGTTTTGTTGCTATCATGATCTATCTGAGAGTTTCCATATCTAATTGGAAGTTTCTATTAAAAAAATAAAACAGCCTTAACTGTGGGCAAGTCCAAGGCACGTGTAGGTTTTCAGAATTTTCTAATGTGGGTATGTGTAGACAAGACCTCCGGACTTCTAGTCTATGGTAATACGACAATTAAAACCATGAAAATCAGGAGATTCCAAACTTTTTTTTTGAAGATTTTATTTATTTATTTGAGAGAGAGTGAGCACAAGCAGCAGTGGGGGAAGAGGCAGAGGTAGAGGGAGAAGGAGACTCCCCACTGAGCAGGGAGCCTGACCTGGGGCTCCATCCCTGGACTCTGGGATCATGACCTAAGCCAAAGGCAGCTGCTTAGAGCCACCCAGATGCCCCAGTTACATTTTCAGTTAACCTTTTCCTTCATTCTTCTTGTCTTCTTTTTTTCTCAATATGTTATTAAACATCCCTTGAATTCTTAATTTCAGGTACTATATTTTTCAGTTCTAGAATGGCCATTTGAGTATTTAAAAAAAATTAATTCTCTTCTGAAATTCTTTATGCTTTGACTTATTCCACTCATCTGTTCAGCTATTTCTTGAACAAATTAACCCCAACTATTTTAAAGTTCTTTTCTGTTAACTTCTTTATCAGGATTATCTGTGGGTCACCTTCTGCTGTTTTTTTTCTTTTCTTTTCTTTGTTATTGGTCATATGATCCTCTGCTCTGATCCATATGCCCAGCAGTTTTTGTCCCATGTTGGACACTATAAAATCCGTAGAGGTTCCAGATGATACTATTTCCCATGAGAGATTTTCTTCTTTTGCTAGGCAGGGAAAAAGGAAGGGAGGCATTCATGACTTTAATCCAGTCAGGAGCTGAACTGTATTGAAACCAGGTTGCGGTTTTGGTAAGACTCACTCTACCTCTGTTATACCTAAATTCTAGGATCATGTTGCCAATGAAAAACTGGACAGGTTTTTCTCTTCTCTGCACCAGCTACAACAGAAATGTCTGTTCTGCTTTGCAGTGGCTTTCAGCTCTGCTCTTTAAGTCTCAAGTCATGTGTGGTTTCATAATTTGACACAAGTCTTTAGGGGGAAACCGGAAGTGTGTTTGAGCTACCTGAATTTGCCGCTCCAACCCTATTCAACCACCAGATTCTTTACTGGTTTCTTTGGGCCTCTGCAGTGGCCTTTGACCAGGGAAAAATCTGGATTTCTACCCCGGGCCCAGAACAGGAAAAAGCTTCAGATCTTCAGCTTACCTCTGAAGGTTGAATGCCTTAGAGTTTAACTCTTTGATCTTAGAAATTTTGACTTTTGAAATTTTATTTTTCTTATATGTTGTTTTCACATTTCGTGGTTTAATACCATAATTCTACTTTGCCTGGCTTTTCTAGTTGTCCTCATTGGAGCATTTGCCTATGGCAGATTACTTTATCATACACAAAAGAAGAAATTTGTATTCCTATTCCAAAGTAGCAATATAGGTACATTATCTCCCCCTCTGCACCAAATATGCGAGATAATAAAATCAAGCCCAGGTTTTTATTTGTATCAGGCTGAACCTCAGCAGAATTGTAATCTTGGCTGTGCTACTTTTTGTATTATTCTTTTCACCTTTTTCCTTTCATACTTCTTTTCTGGGTACCCCATAAAATTAGAAATGTGGTACTCTAATGTCTCCCTGACCCCCACCCCAGAGATTCCCACTGTTTGTCTTTTTAAGTGTACTAGGCTTCTTCTGCCTTGCATCCTGTCCCATCAAAACCTGCTTGAATTATGTTTATTCTTTCAGGATGCTCCCTGGGGAACTGGCTAATTACTTGCAGGAATTAATTACAACCAAAGAGTTGGTGACTTATAACCTGCTGTATCAAAATGACAGTTCTATTTTAATGGGATTTACCCTTAGCAAAGTGTGCATAATGTGGGGCTTTGTCACACTGGAGCAGGGACCATGGGTAAGATGTGTAGGGAAGTGTTCTTCCAATCACCCATATAATGTAAACATGGGAAAGTTTACATTCTTTTATCCACTGATTGTTTTTATTCCGTCCACAAACATTTATCAAGCGTCCAGCACTTGCAAGTCATTTTGAAAGCCCCTGCAGGAAGTATGTTCCGCTCCTGAGTAAGAAAGATCTCTTCTCTTAAGAAAAGTACAGTGTAGTAAAAGAGATAGAACAAATACACCCCTAATAATAGTTCCAGGCATAATGGGCTAAGGACCACAGAAGAAGAAAGAAAATGAGTTACAGAGGAGAGTCTTGTGTCAATCTGACCCATTAGATACTCCTTCATTTTTAAGGCAGCTTTCCAGTGAGTTTTGAAAGGTGGATGGGATTTCTAATGCAGGTATATATGAAAGTGTGGAAGGGCATTCCAGATGGAGAGAAGAACATGATGAGCAAATGTAGGAATGTGAAAGACAGGGAGAACTTCTGTCACGAGGTATTGCTTGCTTTAAGGAGAGAGGGGAGATCAGTGACCTGGAATGTGTTCTTCCTGGAGTGTTTCCAACTGAATCCTTGGTTATCGATAGTGAGTAGTGGAACCTGGATGGCTGTTGAGTATCAGTAGGCACTGTGGTAGGAACTGAGGATGCACTAGTTCTTGACATTTTGGAACCCCACTGTGTAGCAATGTTTTGTTAAGGTGTTTTATTTATTTGCCACAAAGTAAAGAGAGAAGTGTACTAAGAGGAGCATGAACCAAGTGCTATTCCACCATGCCCATGGAGTTTTCCTCCTATTCTCAGACCATAAAAATCATCATAGCATTTTTCTAGCATTATACAAGTATTTATAGCCTCTTCTGAGTTTATCAATGCTCCCAGCCAAAATTTACAGTTTACATTGAGGTATTCATTTAGTGTATCTTAACTTTTATTGATTTGTCCATTATTTATTTACTCATTTTCCCTCCTTTGCCCCTTCCCTCCTTTCTTTGCACCTTCTTTTCCCTCCTTCCACTAAAATTTACCGAGTGAACCTGTGTGCTAGATACTACGATGGAGGCTGAGGATTCGGTCATGTATGAGCAACAGTCCCTGGTTTCTGATACCATCCGCCGAGAGACAAAGCTGATGAGTGCCTTATCCTCAAAAGTGCAGTAAATACATAGGGAGGATCACAGCATTCATTCTTCTCAAGCAAGTAATGCTTGATTCTAGGGCCCGTGTAGCATCCACATTGTTTCTCTGAATGTGGACCCTCTGGGAGGGCTTCCCAAAATATCTATTAAATATTTTTTCTGCTTTTTGATTGGCCACGCCCTCTACCTGTCAACAAGGAGAAGAATATTTATGAGACTGATGAGCTATCTACTGCGCTAAGAGGGCAGCTTAACACGGAGAATATTTAAAAGCAGAATCCTCCGTCCTCTTATCTGGACTGTGAGGGCTCATTCCAAAGTGCAGCCTTGTGATACTACCTCCAGTTTGAACTGTGTTTCTTCTCATGTCTACTTACAACCCAGGCACAATTAAAAGCCAGGGTTCTTCACTGAAGCTTTATTTGTGATAGCCCAAACTGGAAACAACCCAAAGGTCCATCACATGTGAATAGAAACGTGGATTGTGGTGTATTCAAGCAATGACGTACCACCCAACAACAAAAAGCACGGTGTATATACGTAGCAGTGTGGGTGAGTCTTAATTATACTGAGTGAAAGAAGCCATATAAATAAGAATCTATACTGTATGATTTCCTTTTTATAAGACTCCAGAAAATGCAAACTTAACCCATATAACAAAGAGCAGAACATGGTTGTCCATGGATAGGGGGCTTGTGCGGAAGGTCAAGAGGGAAGGATTGTAAAGAAAACTTTTCAGGGTGATGGATCTGTTCACTATCCTAAGTGTGGTGATGTTTTCATTTGTATCTATTTATGCCCAAACTTATCAAATTGTATACTCTAAATACGGAGAGTTTATCGAATGGCAGTTAGACCTCGGTAAAGCTGCTATTATTGTTAAAACACAAGTACCTATTTGTAATTATTTGTTAAATCTCTGACTCCTCTAATAGATGTGGTGAGAGTTAAGAGAACTTTCTTAGTCAGTGATCTGTCCCCCAATGGCTGGTCCAAGGTGGGCTTTCAGTAAACACATGGAGGATGAAAAAAGAAGTGCTTAAGATATACTGCCATTGAAATATGTTCTATTTCGGCTTTGCTTTGATTGACATATTAAATAGCTGATCAGTCTGTAGTGTTAGTCATTGACTATTTCCCTTGTGGTAAAGCCAGCTATATATAAATGTTCTCAAAGTATGTGTTTATTTTTAAAAGCAGCTCCATTCCCAACTTGAAATAAGCCCAAACTCAACTACCAATTTTAATGGGAATTTATGTTAGAAATGAAAGCCATGAAAGGTTAGTAAACATCAAGAGACATCTAAACATCTTGCATGTAATAATCAGAGATAAGTTAGCTTCTAAAGGAATCCCACAGTGTGTAATCCCATCTGGATAGGTGAATTAACGTCATAATGAAATGAGTAACTTCTGCTTTGCCAAATGTTTATGACTACAAATGATGTCCATCACAGCGCTGGGGAGACTTATGGAGCTTTCCTAGGTCTGTGATTATAGTCTCTGAACACTGATGTAAAGCAAAACTCAGTGAAGAGTCTGCACATCCCTTTCGATTGCTTCTAGTATCATCATTTTTAAGGCTTCGAGGTTGTTAGTTATTCAGAAGTCCCTTCTGCAAAAATCTCAACTCTGAGCCTTTTGAAAAATGATGAGGGAGTTAAACCTGGAGTCTGTCTTGGAAACTGGTCTATCAATTTCTTCCCAGTCCCCTCAATGGGGACACCACCGGCATGCATTAAAATGGTAAAAACCCACATTACTACAATCCCATAAACAGCCTTCTGTAGAGATGTAAACGCAGGCATTGAATTGCCTCAGAAGTCACAGCTCTTCTCTTTATCAGTGTTTTATATTCTCCATACTTATTCATTTCGCTGCCTCCCTCCTGCAGTATCCCCTCTGCCTGCCAGCTTCCCTCACCTTAAAATAGTTGTTCGAGCGGCTGCAGATGATCTCGATGACAATTGCTTTTGTGATTTACTCAAAATCCTGACAATTTCTAGGTCTGGGAGAATAAAAAGCCTAAGATCTCCAGGGATATCACTGTTCAAGATCATATTTAATCTTCCTGTACTATCTTCCCTCAGTACTTTTCTGTTTCACTACATTGCCACAGGAGTTGTGGAAGACATCCTCTGCTCTTCTCCCTCTTCTGACAGGTATTATCTTGCAACTCCTTTCTTTTTCTTTTCTTTTCTTTTTTTTTTGAGGGGGGGGGACCACTGATGTCTGGAAACTTTCTTTAACTGCATCCTACCAAGAATAACAGACACGCTCAGCATACAGTGTGTAATTTGTCCTCTTGCATTTGTGTTCTAAGTGGACATTAGCCTGCCTGATGAATATTTGAGGATTTTCAAAAAAATAAGGGGTCACGAATCCTGCCTCATCGCTGGTTGGAGCAAGAAACTGAGAAAATTATGTAAGAATAGTCGGTGCTGCGTCTTGGAAGTCTGCATTCCTTATAAATATAGAGGGACTCCTGATTCACCGAGTTTGTCAGTATGGTCTTATAACCTCTTGGCAAGAAATAATTGCATTGTCTAACTTAAAAAAGTCACCCCTTTTCCACAGGCAGATTAGTAAAGAAAGAAGTTTATTACGATTTGGTAAAATGTCCACAAGATACACAGATGTCAGATATTTAACGTTAGCCTAAAGGTAGAAAGATCTGGGTCCACACTGGTCAAGTGTGTGTTTCCTCTTGTGCATGATAATAAACATTCCTTGTATTTTTCAAAGTGTTTATATAGGTTCCTTTTCCTTAGGAGTTATGAGAGCTTTGTAAATCTTTTAGGATGATTCTCAGTTAAGTCCTATAAAAACATGACTGACGGTGGGTAGAGTTGCCCTAAAAAAGCTGGAGGAAATAATGTCTACAATTTGTTCTAAGTGCTTGCAGATTTCACTGTATTACCTAAAGAAGCCTATTGAATTGCTACTTTGATGATTCTCATTTTACAAATGAGAAAGTGAAAGCTTGGAAAATTTGTAAACCTTTCCCAAGGATGCGTGCCCCAGAACTGAAAAACTAGGCAGAACCTGGGTCTGTAAGCACCAAGGCCTGTATCCACGTAGCTACCTTGCTATGCTGACTTCCCTTCGGATGCTACAGAAGGAGGAAATGATGGGATCCCTTTCCGTTTGGATGCTTGCTAGGAAATAAGCCATGAACTGGTAGAACTGGTTTAATAGTGAGTTTAAGCATGAAATCAGAGTGGGAGAAATGTGAATTATTGTTGCATTTTCAAGTTTAACCATGAACAAGAATAACTTGGGCATCGTTGGAAAAATCTTACTCAGCCTCATGTTCAAAGATGATGATGATTCACTAGGTCTTAGGACTCAAAGAGTGAGAGGCAGTTTAAAATCTTCCCCAGGTGGTTCTCTTACTGCCTGATTGGGAGACATTTGGTTTGATGTCTTCCAAGGGACAATTTAAACTTGAGATTTTATTCATGTGACTCAAAAGATTCTAGGAACTCATTTCATCGCCCTAATTGGGACCTCCACCATTATTTCCCAACCTCAGAAAAGCATTCCTTTCTTATATGGCCCTTTCTCTTATTGAGATACAGAAATTTGGGGGATGGTCATGCTTGGAGCCTGATCTCTCATGCATAATGAGTGAAGGCTGAAGAAGATTTCTCTGTGAAACTGGCATATTAAAACATACTGTCATCAACATTCGTTCAACAAGCATTTTGGGGGAGGGCCCTGCTATGATGTACGGAACAGCAGACACTGGGCTAGATGCTCAGGATAATTTGGTGAGCAACTAGATTCAGCCCTTGCTCTGACAGCACACATAATCCAATGAAGCAAACACACTAATTGAATAATCCAAAAAGATAGATTTGCAAACTGAATTTCCCTTTCAGGTGTTGGTTTCATATAGGAGACTGCTAGTTGTCCCTTACTATTTTTCTTATCTTCCACAGTGATAGAATTTGTAGCTATCCATATACTACTGTTAATGAAACACTTACCAACATTGTTTTTTAATTATTTAAAAATTCTATTTATTTATTTATCTATTTAGAGCACACGTGGTGGGGTGGGGCGGAGGGAGAGGGAGAGAATCTCAAGCAGACTCCCCGCCAAGCACGGAGACGGACACAGGGCTCAATCCCATGACCCCAGGATCATAACCTGAGCCAAAACCCAGAGTCAGGTGCTAAGCCAACTGACTCACCTAGGTGCTCCACCAACAAAATTTTTTTTAAAGTGAAGGTAGCCATGTAACAAAGTACTGATCAATAGACTAAATATTAAAATATGTGGCAGTTTCTAGTAATTCCCAAGGGTATCCTTTGCTACTTGTGTTTGTCCCTTCCCTCTGTCTTGCTGATTGGAATGTGGATATTGGTCAGAGTTGCATCTTGGATCATGTGAATGAGAGAGACTCCCTCGGAATAGTAGAGTGAAAGTCTGGAGGGGGCCTGAGTCCCTAAGAAGTTTGGGGGACAGAGCCACCATACCATCTCTAGATTGCCTTCCTTGGGAGTTTTACAAGGAATTCTGAGAAGAAATGGACACATAGAGATTTGATCTAGTTTGGGAGTCAGGAAAGGCTTTACCAGAGGAAGTGATATTTCAGCATATGTTTGAAGGTTATGTCTTAAGGATGATGTCTTAAGGATGCGGTGAAGCAGGAGATGAAGAGGTCATGGAGGATTTCAATCTAGAGAGACAAGGTTACTGGGAGGAAGTAATGCATGCAAAACTGATTTGCAAAGTGACATCGCTCTAACCATAAGACATCCTTATGATGAAGCCCATGCTTCTCAGCACATGGTTCAGGGCCTGCTGGAATTAATTATCTGCCCATGTCTCACTATTTTCATCTCTCATTACTCCTTGCCATGGATTTCAGACTAGGCTCATCAATTTGTAGTTGCCTTCTTGCATTCTTCTCTGCCTACTGATGCCATTTTCAGAGGACCCTTTAAACTCTGCCTCCTCTGCAGCGCAATATCTGAATAACTCTTACTCCCCTCCAAGGCTATGTTAAATAGGGTTCATTCACTCATTTTCATGTGTACTCACTCCTAGGCCTCATGACTTTCCCTGTTCTTACTTCTCTTCTTCACTTAATCTCCTCCCCATCTGGGTTGCCTAAAACCCAGGACTATGTTCTGTATTTTCTTTTATATCTGGGAATGCCTAGCTCAAAGCTCTCTGCTTCAGTGCGTTTTGGAGATTGAATGGCTTGAGTCCAGGTTGGAAGTTCCTTCTAGTTCTATCTTGCCTCTAGGTGTGGCCTGTTTGATGATGAGATTTTTTGAGGACCAGTCAACTATAATCATTTCTCATTTTGAAAGCTCCAATATTAAGAGTGGCCCTGAAAAATTCATCAGGGGAATAAAATTTTCCCCATCAGTTCTGGTGCCCTACAGGCCTTTGGGTAAATGATGGCGGATGGGTTGGAGCTGTGATGGCCAAATGCAATATTAAATCTACTTCCTGTCTCTCTCTGGTCGGCCTGGTGAGGTTTGATGTATTGAATTTTACTTTTAGGAGCCAATTTCCTTTTGATAAATTCATGCTTCAGGCTATATATGGCACTGACCACCGCATTAAGGACATTCTGACAAATGAACAGGTATGTAGGCAGAGTATGTCACCCATGATGTGGGTGGCTTCTCTTGGGGTTCTTGATCCTGGGGAGATTTTGATTCTTCTTACTCACTGCGGGCTGTCAGGACAGATACAGAGAGTTTGCCACCTTTGGGAATTTAGTCCTCACCACTGAACAGTTGCACTTGAGTCCTTCCATAAAAATGCAGTGTTAACCCTGAGAAGTGAAATCTCGGCTATGTGGAGCCATAAGGAGAAGGTCCTACTGCAGATAGTTGACCTTCCACATTATCAAGAGCCAAGAAGGCCAATATAACCTTTTTCTACTTAAACATTTTTTGAGAAACTTTAAAAAAAATTTTTTGTTTGCCTCTTTGTCTTTTTACCTAGAAAATACGCAACATATTTCTATTTTTAATTCATTTATTCAACTAACATTTGTTGAGTATCTATTAAATGCTAAATACGCCAAACAAAAATATAGAATATACATTGCTTCTGACCTTATAGTCTAGAAGAAAATTGGTGAACATTTTCTGTAAAGGGACAGATAGTAAATATTTTTAGTTTTGCAGGCCATAGGATCTCTGTCACAACTGCTCTGCCATTGTAGTGTAAAAGCAGCCATAAACCTAAACCCAATTTTATCTGTCTGTCAAAACACCTCCACATCATTAAGGCTCTGTGCAAAGGAAACATTTTAAGTGAAAGCTTTCTGAGCAAGACAAACGGAAAGACTTAACTCCATCTTTTGCATTCTGCTATATTCTGTCTAGCTCTTTCTCAGGGCACCTTTAACAGGTGACTGACCCATTTCGTTCCTATTTGTGAAAGGCAGTCCAGGTAGAGGGAACGGTGTCAGCAAGGGCATGTAGGCATGGACTGTCCTGGAACATTTGCTAAGCTGTCTGCCTGGATCAGAAGCTGTGAGGAATGGCATGAAGGCAGAAGGTACATGTGTGTGAAGAACAGTGCCAGGAGGGGATGTGATCATGAGAGTTCAGTGTTGCTCAGACCACTAGTACTTGATTCTCTGTAGAATAAGGTCTACGGAAGGGCTGTCGAAAGGGAGTGCATGATCGGATTAGCATCAGGAAGATCATTCTAGCAGCTTTGTGAAGTGGGTTAAGGACAGAGGTAAGGAGACCAGATGGATGGACACCATCCAGCCAGATGGATGGACACCAGCTTCTCAGGATGGTAGTTGAGGAAGCCCAGGCAGTGTTCTTGGTTGTGAAGTCTAGGTTGCCAACCTTTTGGAAGCTTAAATCGCACCAGAGAGCCATGACTGCAGTGGTCTCTGAATTAGAAATCAGAAAAAGTCCTTGTCGATCTAGTCTCAGTTTTCCTCAATGTAGAACTCTGAAAAAGCCATTTATTTTTACTCTCACTTGAGTTTATATCCTCGGTTGCAACATGAGGAAGATAGTTTAAGTGGTTTCTAGGCCCTTTTCTAGCTCTGTATGCCTGGGAATTGATTGCGTGATTCTTTGTTATCATTCTCTATAGGAGAATTAGTCTCTAAGTCCTGTTGTTAAATTTGGGTAACCCTAATCTCATCCTACTCTTTTTAAAGTGTACAGTTTAGGGCTTAATTTTATGAATGCCATATTGAAGACATTTTGAAGATATAAAGAATATGTTGTGTTTCTTTTCCTCTATCCTCACCCCCCATGGGTTCTCCCTGGGGAACTGTTTATGGATGTACCCCACCTTCCGCCACACCCCCATTCCACATCCAGATCTTGAGTCATTAGTTTATAACCCTAGCTTTTGTGACCCTATACCCTGGCATTAAGCTATCTTTTCATGTTTCTTTTCTCTTCTCCTCATGCCTCCAGTAAGAAGGGCTCCCTGCTTCGACCCTTCTTCTTTTGGCATAGATCACATAGCCTTAGAGTAATTAGTTTACTTGTCTGTCTCCTCCATGAGGCTGTGACTTCTACTCATTTATCCTTGTATCTTCAGAGACTAGCACAGTGCCTGGTACATACAATGAACCCAGTTTGTGCATGAACCTAGCGAAGGTTTCCGTTTATAACAGTTCTCCCCTCTTCCCAGAGTGTTTTTCTCCTCTCTCCTCCTCAGCTCATGCCCCTGTTACTTTTCTACAGGCTGCAGAAACAACCCTCATCTGGTTGCAGACACAACCCTTTCCTGAATGATGCTTTTTCTGATTTCAAGTCTTCCTTCTCAGAGTTTCTCGTAGCATAGTTTTTTACTACTCCTTTGCATTTATCTCATTCTTGCTTATATTTTAGTTATTTTTATTATATAACGTGGTCTCTTCTCTCTGTAAGACAGGATTGTCTGTGATATACAAGACCTGTATCTTCCTTTCCTTCTTCTGAAGCATCTGTGGTAATGTTTGTAATTAATAGGTGCTCAAGTAAGGCATTCGTGGGGCAAATAAGGGATCAAACTTCCTGCAACAAAGACACTATCAGCATCAGACTGTCTGTTTTGTGCCAGACAAACAAGCCTTTTTAGAAATGAACAGCTTCATCTGCCCTCTCCCATTGTGGTCTGGTTCTGATAACCTGGGAACAATGGAAAACAGACTTTCTGAAGAAGAAAAAAAAGAGCTCACAACCTCTGCATTCTAAATGCTAGAAGGGATTTACCTGTGGGGTCTGTAAGCAACGATTTGCATCTTGGTTTATGTGAAGGAGAAAAAGCTCAAGCATCTGAGGGGGGCTGCTGACACAGCGGGGATGCAAGAAGCAGCAAAGGGAGCAGGAGCAGGGGCTCGGGGCCAGGATGAAGAAATTAATAAATCACTTATTATTCAGAACAGGGAATGGCTGCAGGCTATTGGCAAGAGGTTCAGCAATTATCTGATTAACGGCTAATGTTACACCAAGAAACCTTTTCAAGAGCACACTTTTTTGGTTAAGTGACACGGAATGGCAAGAAGCTGCTATTTTGTGCAAAAACCTGTGAGCCGCAGGTAGGTGGGCCAAACAGAGGCCCTGGTGGGCCATCACTCTTTCAAAGTTGGAAGCAAATGGCCCTTTTTGCTGCTGTTATAACTCTTCCTGGAAATACCAGCTTCTCTATAGCACCATAACTCAAATTTAATGTGAGAGCTGAAGTTGTTTTCCTTTTCATTTTGAGCCTTTGCTTAGAACAGGAGGGCCAGGTGTCTGTCTTTTCAGTGGGAACTTAGAAAACAGCCTTGCGTATCTCTTCTGGTGACACCAAAGCCCTACCAGGTCAGAGAGATCGCTCCCCACCCACTTTGTAATGTAGATTCAAAGCTCACCAGCCTCTATGCCCTCGTTTTAAGGCCAAATGCCACCATCATCGCTGGCAGGTCTTTTCTTTACCCCCCTCCCCTGTCTTTCTTTAGGACACTGATCTCTTGAAATAGTCACCAAAAGACTTGGGAAGTTCACTCTGGCTTGAGAGAACTTGATTAAGATTCATCAAGACTAGACTGTGTGAGTTGATAGTAAGCCACCTCTTCCAATATCTCAAAATAAACTCGGTGGCTCTCAGTGGCATAAAAATAAATGTGAAGGTATTTATTTCTAACTGGCAGTGATAACCAGAATCACAATCACAGTTGACCCCCAACTCCCGCGGCTTTAGTTTGTGTTCCTGATGATTCAGGAATCTGTAGGATATCTCTGTAATAGTGTCGAAAAGCAATTTCCTATTTCTACTGATAATATCCTGAGTTTTCTCAGTGAATCCTGCTCTACCTTTCAATCCCCATTGTAAACTCCTCCCACTCTCCCCTAGAACATGCTACGGGGCAGGGGGGGGGGGGAATGACTTCTCAAATGCAGGCATTTGATGTAACTTTTTAGTGGGATAAAAATTGAAGCTGGAATCAGGCAAAAGTTAACCGTGAGAATGTTCACATAAAAATCTTTTACTTTGTCACAGTTCATGAAACAGAGGTGCTTTGAAAGCAAAGGCATTTTTGCAGCTGAAAAGGCCTTTAAGTAAGAAAATCAAATCCTATATAGAAGTATTACAATAGTGTTATTTCCAAAATTGGTCAGTGGGAAGACTTTTATGTGGATATCAATTATACCATGGCTAAAAAGTCAATTAAGTAGTAATTGGAGGATAAAATAATGGATTTACCTTAGGTAAACTCAAAGTCATGTCTGAAATATAGCTCTTCATTGTTGCATCCTTGATGTCTGAAATTAATTTTGTCTCTGGGATGGCATTCATTAAATGTAAAGGTTGACTAATGCATGTCTTACACAAATTCAAAAACCACAATATAAAAACAAAGAAGGGATTGAACTGTGAACTGCGTCTACTTTTTTTTCCAGTTACTCATCTTACTTATTAACCTCCTTCTCATCAGTTGCCCAAAATGAATATGATAATCAGGTTTTGAATGTCCATTTTCTTAACAAAATGCCTTGAGTAAACTATTGATTCCTATTTTGTCATTACACAGGTTTCAGGAAGAACAACAACAAAAAGCAAGCTTTAGCTGAGAACCCATATTGTTCTCCATTTATCTGTCTGCGGTCTTGCTCTGGCACTCCTTTCCCTTCTCCGTGTAAGCACGCTGTCTCGTTACAGAGGTAGCCATGATATCATCGGAAGAACAGGAGGCTCAGGGAGGGCTGTGTCCTATGGTACTTCACACTGAAGAGAGTCCCTGCTAGTATCCCAAATAGGAGATGTTTCTAAGAAATCAGGAAGCGATCTCAAGGACTCTCTCCAGTGTTTTGGACAGATTGGATTGACCGCCTGATAGCCGAGTGCATCTTCTTCTGAGACCCACTCAATTTGTGTTCCACCCCCATTTCCACCTTTCTGTTAATCTCTGAAATCCAGAACCTAGGACTTATTCCAACTCCTATTGATTATCCTTAAAATTAAAATAAACTTCCAGGTTTGGAGTTATAATTCCAAATTCATATTCAGTTATTTATCCCATTAAACAAATAATTATCCCATGTCTACCTAATGTGTTTCAGATACATTATTACCCTTGGGAAAATATTGAAATTAACTTCTCTATGTAGAAGATTAAAATGTAAATATTTGAAATATTCTCTGTTGTAGATATCCGATATCATTTACTGACTGATCTTAAAATGAGATAAAAATAGAAAAGAAAACTACATGAAGCATTTTAGGTATTAACTGCATAATCAATTTCTAATGTCTGAGCTGCAGTTTCAATTATAAAAGGTTTTGCAGCCAGTGACATATTAAGCTCTTTTTGTCTGTTCCCCTTCTAGGTTGTAAGGGCCTTCATTCATGTCAGAGAGATTGTTAATTGTTACCATCATAAGCTCGGCAGTACCTAAGGAAGTACTTTGCACACCATAGGAAGAATATAATGCTTACTGAATTGAGTGGGAAAGATTTTACAGATGTGCCACTGGGCTTTAGTTCTCTTCAAGATGTCCTTGTGCTAAGCCCTTCCCCAGTGTTAACTATTAAAAGAAAAAGAAAGGCAGTCGGAAGTCTCTGTGCATGGAGAATGTGAGCTGGGGTCAGTAGGACAGGACTCGTGGTATGGAATGATTAAAGACATGTACTGATCAACTTGTGAATGAAAAGAGAAGACAGAGTGATGTCCCATCTCTTGTTGCCCAAGCTTGAAAGTTCATGGATGTAAGAAGTGCTCAGTTGCTTTACATCTGACATTTTCTCTGATGTTGAATTACTATGCTGTTTATAAAGACAAAACTGTACAGTGAGAATTTGCAATTTATAAACATGTTAATAAAATATAACTACTGTTTCTCAAGTCGGAAATTTTTGTAATAGAAAACTTGCAGAGTTGGAGAATATGATTGAGAAATGTCGGAGTGTAGAAGGCATTTTACTGGGCTGTGCTCTAAACCAATTCTGCTATTGATTGGCTTCCAGATCTGTTGGGCAGATCTCTGACACCTCTGTCATTTCTCCACCTGTAGAGTGAATGGCCCATATCTGGGGCTAGTCACTCTGTTCGAAATGAACTGCTCCTTCTCATTTGTGTATATGGATTGAGTATTTATTGAGGCAGGCTGAGGCCAATATGGGAAATCATTTATCTATTCTCCAGAACACTCCTCTAAATAATCAATAAAGGCTGATATGCCATGCAGGGATAGTGGGGTGCTGAATATTTCAGGACATTCAAATAGCAAAAGTGTTGTATATGCCTGTGGTAATAAGTCAAACCTCTCTTTCCCTCTGCTATCCTGACAAACAGAATCAATCCAGATTTGCTATGTCTCTAAGTACCTGTATGTGTGTGTGTGTGTGTGTGTGTGTGTGTGTCTAAGATTACATGTTTTAAAGAGGGTTGGGAAAACTTTTTAGTGTTGAATGCTAAAGAGCCAAAATGTAGCAAATTGACTATGTGAGGTGCTTCCAGGTGTGTTATATAAAACAGGAAAACTAGTTGCTTTGTAATTATAGAAGTCATATTTTGTACTAAAAGGAATATACTTATTTTCCTGGTCAGGAACTCTCTCCAATTTTTCAAAGTGATATGCATTTGGTTAAAAAGCTGTTGATGGAAAGTCTGGAGTTTGCGCTTATTAATTTTGTGAGCCAATATTTCAGTAATTCATGGTTCAGTATATAATTATTTCATTTGATAAAAATTGGAAATATATTTGAAATTTAAATCTCCAAAGCAGTTTATCTGTAATACTAAGTTAAAGATAAAACACTCAGAATAATTGCAATAATAAACATAAAGCACTTGAATGGTAAGAATGCCCAGCTCCTCTAGAAAATATCGTTGTGCAGTACTGGTATTTTGATTGGAGACTTAAATATTTGAAAGTATCTTCATTATTCATTCATTCATTCAGCAATAATGCCTCACTTTGTGTCAGGCACTATTCTAGGTGCTAAAAACAGAGCAATGAAGAAAAAAACAACAACTACATATAGAAAACCCAAAGGACTCCACCAAAAAAACTGCTAGAACTGATACATGAATTTAGTAAAGTCACAGGATACAAAAACAATGTACAGAAATCTGTTGCATTTCTATAAACCAATTGGAAAGCAGTAGAAAGAGAAATTTAAAAAAAGACCCAATTTACATTTGCATTCAAAAATAATAAGATGCCTAGAAATAAAAATAACCAAAGACATGAAGGACCTAGACTCCAAAAACTATAAAACACTGATGAAAAAATTGAAGATGACAAAAGAGATGGAAAGACATTCCATGGGAATTCCATGGGAAGGACATGAATTGGAAGAACAAATATTGTTAAAATGTCTATATTACCCAAAGCAAACTATGTATTTAATACAGTATCTGTCAAAATACCAACAGCATTGTTCACAGAACTAGAATAAACAATTCTAAAATTTGTATGAAATCATAAAATACCTCAAGTAGCCAAAGCAATCTTGAAAAAGAAAAGCAAAGCTGGAGGCATCACAGTTCTGGACTTCAAGTTATATTACAAAGCTGTAGTGATCAAAACAGTATGGTGCTGTCACAAAATAGACAAAGAGATCAATGAAACAGAATAGAAAACCCAGAAATAAACCCACAACTGTGCAGTTAATATTCAACAAAACAGGAAAGAATATCCAGTGGGAAAATGAGAGTCTCTTCAATAAATGGTGTTGAGAAAACTGGGTATCAACATGCCAAAGAAAGAAACTACACCACCTTCCTACACCACACACAAAAATAAATTCAAAATGGATTAAAGACCTAAATGTGAAACCTGAAACCATAAAAATTCTAGAAGAGAACACAGACAGTAATGTCTTTGATGGCTGTAGCAGCTCCATTCTAGATATGTTTCCTGAGACCAGGGAAACAAAAGGAAAAATAAACTATCGGGACTGTATCAAAATAAAAAACGTCTGTACAGCAAAGGAAATAATCAACAAAACTAAAAGGCCAACTATGGAATGGGATGAGATATTTGCAAATGACATATCCAATAAAGGGTTAGTATCCAATATATAAAAAGAACTTATGAAACTTAACAACCAAAAACCAAATAATTCTATTAAAATGGGCAGAAGACACAAGTAGACATCTCTACAAAGATGACATATCATTGGCCAATAGATACATGAAAAGATACTCAACTTCACTCATCATCAGGGAAATGCAAATCAAAAGCACAGTGAAATATCACCTCATACCTGTCAGAATGGCTAACATCAAAAAACAAGAACAGCAGGTGTTGGCAAGGATTTGGAGAAAAAGGAACCTTCATTCCCACTATTAGTGGGAATGCAAACTGGTATAGCCACTGTGGAAAATAGTGTGGTTCCTCAAAAAGTGAAAAATAGGGGCACCCGGGTGGCTCAGTTGGTTAAGTGTCTGACTCTTGATTTCAGCTCAGGTCATGATCTCGGGGTCATGGGATTGACCCCATATCTGGCTCTGTGCTCAGTGGGGAGTCTGCATGGGATTATTATCTCTCTTCCCCCTATCTAGAATAAATAAATATTTTTAGAAAGTTAAAAATAGAACTATGCTACAATCCAGCAATTGCACTATGGGAATTTACCCAAAGAATACAAAAACACTAGTCAAAGGGACACGTGCCCATCTGTGTTTATAACAGCATTATTTACAATAGCTAAGATATGGAAGCAGCCCAAGTGTCCATTGATTGATGAATGGATAAAGAAGAAGTGGTATATATATATATCTATATATATATATAGATATATATATATAGATATTATTCAGCCATAAAAAAGAATGAAATATTGCCATTTGCAGTGACATGAATGAAGCTAGAGATACAATGCTAAGCAAAATAAGTCAGTCAGAGAAAGACAGATACCATATGATTTCACTCATATGTGGAATTTAAAAAACAAAACAAACAGTGAAGGGAAAAAAAGAGAGATAGAGGTGAAATAAATAGAATAAATGATAGCAAACAAAGTGATAGTTACCACAGGGGAGGTGGGTAGGGGAATGGATGAAACAGGTGATGGGGATTAAAGAGTGCACTTGTGATGAGCATCGGGTGAAAGATGGAGTTGTTGAATCGCAGTATTGTACACCTAAATCTAATATAACACTGTATATTAACATACAGTTAAATATTAAATGGAATTAAAAGGAAAAAGAAAAACCCTCTTAAGAGAATAAAAAGAATATTCCATAAGTATAATCTATAAGTATAGAATAAGAGCTGTTACAATATCTAATAAATTAAGTAGATTAATTAGTTAAAATGAGAAAAAACATTAGATTCACGGAACACATAGAGGAAAAGGAAAATAAATATAAAAAGAAATATGTAATATACTAAACGGTGATAAGTACTGTGGTTAAAAATAAATCAACATAACAGGAGATAGTTACTATACAGAACCACAGGAGAGGTATGATGATTTTGGTGGCTTTGGAAATATGAAGGAAATGAGGGGATGCTGTATGCAGATGCCTAGGTTAAGTATTTTAGGCAAAAGGATAGCAAATGCAGGCCCTGAGATAGGGCTATTAGAAAAAACTCATCTATTTGTGCTTTCTGAATGAAATAGGAAGCAAAGTCACTGGGATGTGGGTGAGGTAGGAAATATTAGGGATTTGAAAAGAGAGAAGATGTGAAGGTCTTCTAAGGTCTTCTAAGATCTTGGGGTAAATAATGGAACATCTGAAAGCATATCGCAACACAGGATTTCTTGTGAATAGTTGATCAAGGAAAGGGTCACAGGGGAAACTGGTAAAGAAGTTGGGGAAACAGGACAGATAGGAGAAGACATCCAGTAAGAAGGAGATGTCAACCAAGGTTCCTGTGGACTCTCTCTCAAGGAAACTCAGGACTGTGATGTAAGTCTCAGGACTGTCTTGACCCTAGGAAGTGAGCCAGAGCTTTCACACTCATATTCCTCAATCATTGGTTAACAATTTTCCGAGGAGCATGTGCATTCCCAGGCTCTGAACTGTCCACACTTGCAAGCCAGGTGGCCTGCAGTGTAGCTAGAGAGCAAAACCAAAAAGAAAACAAAAACAAAGAAGCACCCCCCCACCCAAACCCCCTGCCCGAAGACTCACAGGTCCTGGCTCTTGGAAGCAGAAGTACACCAAAAAGGAGGCAAGAGTTGCACACAAAATTGTTTGAAAGGATCCACAGGGATCTGAGTGGAGCAACTATCCCATTCTTCCCTAACTTCTATCCACAGGATCTAATTTATCAATAAAAATTGTCAATTCTAACTCTAAATACGTATTCATTCTCAACTCATCAGAAAAATGTTCTCAGGGGCACCTGGGTGGCTCAGTTGGTAAACATCTGTCTTCGGCTCAGGTCCTGGGATCGAGTCCCCCCATCAGGCTCTCTGCTCAGCGGGGAGCCTGCTTCTCCATCTCCTACTCCCCCTGCTTGTGTTCCCTCTCTTGCTATCACTCTCTGTCATAAATAAATGAAATCTTTTTTTTTAAGATGTTCTTAAAGTATAATCAGATTGTGTCATTCCTCAGCTTAGAATACAATCCAAATTCCTCATAAAGCTCTTCAAGTTCTGCCCTCTTCTCTTCAATGTCTATGTCTCACTCATCCCTAATTTTCTCTAGCAGAGTTTAAGTTCTTTGAGTCTTTAAGTTCTTTTTGCCTCAGCCCTTCCCTGAGAACTCTTCCCATCCTCTCCTGTACAGACACTGCCCACTGCCACCATTCTAGTCATTAAGGGATTGTTTTTATTTGTTAGTATGTTCAGTGTACAATGTAAGCCTCATGAGGACAGTGACTACTGTATCACCAATGCTGGGTGCACAGGTAACACTCAATAAATAGGGATACCTGGGTACCTCAGTCACTTGAGTGTCTGACTCTTGATTTCAGCTCAGGTCTTGGTCTCAGGGTTGTGAGATGGAGCCTCTTGTGGGGCTCCCTGCTCAGCGGAGAGTCTGCTTGGGATTCTTCCTCTCCCTCCCCCATCTGCCTCTCCTCCCCCTCCCTCTCTTTCTCTAGTAAATAAATAAATCTTTAAAAAAAAATCCCACAGAATGTAAGCTGATGCAGCCACTCTGAAAAACAGTATGGAGTTTCCTCAAAAATTTGAAAATAGAGCTACCCTATGACCCAGCAGTTGGACTACTGGGTATTTACCCTAAAGATACAAATGTAGTGATCCAAAGGGGCACGTGCACCCGAATGTTTATAGCAGCAATGTCCACAATAGCCAAACTATGGAAAGAACCTAGATGTCCATCAACAGATGAATGGATAAAGGAGATGTGGTATATATACACAATGGAATACTATGCAGCCATCAAAAAAGAAATCTTGCCATTTGCAATAACGTGGGTGGGGATTAGAGGGTATTAAGCTAAGTGAAATAAGCCAATCAGAAGAAAGGCAATTATCATATGATTTCTCTGATATGAGGAATTTGGGAGGCAGGGCGGGGGGTGGTCATCGAGGGAAGGGAGGGAAAAAATGAAATAAGATGGAAATGGGAAGGGAGACAAACCATAAGAGACTCTTAATCTCAGGAAACAACCTGAGGGTTGCCGGAGTGGAGGGGGGTGGAAGGGATGGGGTGGCTGGGTCATGGACATAGGGGAAGATGTGTGCTATGGTGAGTGCTGTGAATTGTGTAAGACTGATGATTCACAGACCTGTACCTCTGAAGCAGGTTTTATGTTAATAAAAAAGTAATTAAAAAAAAGAAAAAAGAATCCTATGACACTGAATAAATAATTTTTGGACTAGTGAGTTGATGTCTGGGTAGACTGGCTGTTGGTGGTTGTTTCCTTGTCCTAACATAATTAAAAGGAAGACTTACTTCCTGCTAGATATTTCTGAAATATATTCCTCTTTTCTCATTTTGGTTGAGGCAGAGTTTAAATCCTGATGCTTTCTGGAGGTGCAAAACACTAAACCTACTAGTCACTGTGATCTTTGCATAACGACCATGAAGTGACAAGGCAGTAGGTGTTTGAGGATTTTGATGCATTTCATTATTGTGTTAAGTATCTAATTATTACTCAGTGGGCAGTGTTGTTAGGATAAACACATCATTATTTGTTTGGCATATGTACTTTTTAATATTAATAATTTTTATGGTATGCTTATTTGTGGTTGCTATACAAGTGATTTAAGCACTGGGAATTTGGAAATACAAACCACTACCCTTGTAATCTGAGTTCATAAAGAGATCCTTAGAGAGAATTCTTTGGAGACCAAATCACAATTCACTCAAATTCATTTAGATGGATACTTACAGATGATTTCCTAACCATGGAAATGAGCCAAAGTGTTTTAAAATATACTTTAAAATAATTAGAATTGTTATGTTTATTTAAAAAAATATGTTTAAGCCTTACATGGAACTTCCACATCTTATCTCTGGTGATGAATGAGTTGTATCTGTTCTCTTGCATGAAATATATATTTACCAGTGGCTGATGTATAGACTGTCCTTAAAGTACAATTTTATTTTAAATATCTAGAGGGAAACATTGATCCCACATTTTTCATTTTATACTCATGAAGCTGATTGATTTCTAAATTACTTTGCTACAGGGATCCAGTTTAGGATTTAAAATCCCACAAAGACAAGATTTTCAGGGTACGAGGAAATTTTAATGCTCAGTGCCCAAGACACTCTTTATTATTAAGCTAGACACTTGGGGAGACCATCAGCTCTTTTCACTGCCAAAAAACCACTGGTGCATTGCAGTTGCACTCAATCTCACTGTGGTCTGACCTCACCGGAAATTTCAAGAATCCTGGTTTTTGATATGGAAGCAATATGTTTGTTTATGACTCTGAGAGCGAGGCATAGGCCCAGAGGGCTTGTTCTCTCCTATTGGACTGCTCAAGGTTTTAGCAGCATTGACACCTCTGAGAAGCTGACATCAGAAAAAGAAACCCAAATTCCACTGAGCAAGCAAGTTTTTCAAGCTTTATTGAGGTATAATTTACATATCATAAAATTCCCTCATTTTAAGTGTACAATTCAATGATTTTTAGTAAATTTACTGAATTGTGTAACATTTTTATCACTCCCATAAGATCCCTCGTGCTCATTTATAGTTAAACTCCATTCCCACCCCCACCCCGGGCAACCACTAATGTACTTTTTATCTCTAAACGTCTGGCTTTTTGAACATTCCTTATAAAGGGAATCATATATACACTGTATCATCTTTTGTGTCTGGCTTCTTTCCTGCTACATAATGTTTGTGAGTTTCATCGGTATTACAGTATACATCTCTGCTTTGTTCCTTTTTATTGTCGAATAGCATTCCATTGTATGGATATAGGACATTTTAGTTATCCACTCATGACTTGATGAACATTTGGGTTGTTTCCAATTTTTGACTATTAAGAATAATTTTGCTGGCAACATTCACGTGCAGCTCTTTGTGCAGACATAATGTCTTCATTTCTCGAGGAGTGGGGTAGCTGGGTCTCATGGTAGGTTTTATGTTAAGTTGAACTCTTTAGAAGCTAAAAAAAAAAAAAAAAAGTTTTGAGTGCGTGGCTTGGTGAGCCACAGGGTTTACAAAGATAAATGTGAAGTAACAATTCTTTCTTCAAGAAGCTATGATTCATAAAAAGATAAAACAATTTTATAAATCGTTAGACTCCTAGAAATCACTGGACTATGAGAGAGAATGTGAATACCATAGAAAGGGCATAAGAGTTTCTTAAAAAAAAAAAAGAGCTCTTCTCAACTGTAAGTAGAGAATATGTTCTGCAAAGTCCTCTGAGAGATGTCTTTGGGAATAGTTTAAAGATTTTAGGTTGATGACAAAATAATCAAAGTAAGAAGAAAGGAAAATACACGGAGTGCTGAGCAAACTGTAGGCAGCCTGGTATGGCAGGAAATTCAAGTGGGACTTCTCGGTCTCTTTTGGTTGAGTTCCAAGGCTTGCATCACTGCCACAGAGGCCCGTCTCCAACATTCTAAATCAAGTCGCCGTGGACCTACAGAGGATGTGCTAAGAAATCTATAAAAGCTATTATGTCAGAGACCAGCTATCGAAACTTGGAAAATAAATGAAATAGTTGGATGGGGAAGAATTGTCTCCACTGTAATTGTCGTTGAGCTTTCCATGTCTCACATCTGCTCAGTCTCAGAGGAAAGGGGGGATGATTTTTTCAAGTGCAGGTCCGTTACAGGTACTTCAAGGAGGCGGTATGATTGCCTTGATGTGTGTCTCCTGGGGTTTCAGCTCGAGGGAACAGAGCAAAAATAAAGAGGGCTATTTGGGCTGCCAACTGAACTTGTGCTGCCTGCAAGTGAGTGATGTGTGAGATTTCCATGGGCTTCCTGGGTGGGTGAGTTGGCCAGGGGTTATTTTCAAAAAGGATCTTGCCCAATAGGACTGTCTGGTAGAGCAAAGGACTGTGATAGGGTGCATGGCTGGGATGAAATGCCTGAATCTCAGAGGCTAAGGCTTGGGGTCTTAAGAAGCGAGCAGGAAAAGGGGCATTGCTCATGTCATGGGTTCTCCCCCCAAATCCCACAGAGCCCCCTACAAGAGAAAGAACCAGTCCTTGTGTCTCCATCACTTTCAAAGAGAGCCTGCCCTACATCATCTCGGTGTGAGACTGAGTTGGGTTCTCCTCCATGAACTCCCTATGTGGTCGGCTCAGCCCCGGGGTTGGGGGTGAGAGGCCATGGCTATTTAGTAGGAGAAGGTAGAACTAACAGAGAGGATGGAAGTGGTCCACATTTCCCTTCTCTCACCGTAGGCTTTGAAGCCCGAAGCCCACATGGCCTGAGAAACAAGAGAAGGTTTTGGTTGAAGGAAGGGGCTGGATGGAAGTTTTATTATCACCGTGAATGGCGCTTTTATTTATTAAAATAAAACCGTTGTTGAGATTGAAGGAAACTGGAGGAGTATTTATTATTCACAAATGACTCTGTGAACTCCGAGGCCTGCTTGAGATTTCACACAAGAGTAGAGAAAGCACTGTTGGCAGCATATTTAATGGCAGAGCGGTGGGAAAGAAGCGTTCTCTGCTGCACCCTCTGTCCCTACCACTTCCAGCTCATTCAATATAATGATTTATGAGGGGATGGAGGATGGATGAAGTAGGCGAGAGGGATTGGGCGAACACATGAGGAAGTACAGTCTTACAGTTGTAAGACAAAAGGACAGAATGGCACAACATTGGGAATATGGTCAACAATATTGTTAACAGCTTTGTACGGTGACAGATGGTAACTAGACTTACCGTGGTGACCATTTTGTGATGTAGAAAAGTATCAAATCACTATGTTGTACTCCCAAAATGAATATAATGTCATATGCCAATTATTCTCTAATTAAAACATTAATTAAAATTTTTAAAAAATCACTTTAAACAATATAATGATTCTAGGACTTGTGCAGAATTTAGTGAGCCACAAAGACAAATTGGGACCAAAGGAGAAAGATATTATAGGCCACTTGGAGAAAGTTGGATTGGCCAAGAGCAGATATTTAACAGCAGTTTTATATTCAGAAGATCAATTGGGAAGCTGAGTGCAGGGCACTTTGATAAGATAAGAGCTCAAAATCCACAAATTTCTGAAGATCGTATACAAGTCAGAAACACATGATGAGACTATGGTGGTGGTGATAAAAAAAAAAATGAAGTTGGGTCCTTAAAAGTGACATATATAAGACAACTTTGCCTTGGGGCACCTGGGTGGCTCAGTCAGCTAAACATCTGACTCTTGATTTCAGCTCCCGTCTTGATCTCAGGGTTGTGACTTCAAGCCCGGTGGTGGGCTCCATGCCCAGTTTAAAAAACAAACAAACAAACAAACAAACAACCCCACTTTGTCTTTTAAAGTAAGCAGAAAGTTACACAACCATTTTTTTTCCTTGTTGTATTTAACATCTTAGTTCCCCAGAGTTCAAGCTCCTGGCAGCTTGAAACAGTTAATATACCATCCTAAGCACCTCAGCACAAGGGACTTCTTAAAATGGAGGTTAAGGAAGAGAGAATCTAGTCCATTTGTTTACTGAGCCCCTACAAGGCTGTCAGTAAACTAAGCAGAAAAACAAACAAAAAACAAACCCAAGGAGGGGAGAGAGATGGGTATATATTACCTTACTGCCAAAATTTGAAACCAAACAGCGTGTTTCTACACATCTTGACTCCCCGGAAGACCAAGGGGAAATGAAAAAGTTCAGACTGTAAATGTCAGTGAACCACTAGATTATAGAGCGAGTAGCAAAATATATTTGCAACCCTTAATGCAGTTAAGCAAAGCTTCAGGGAGACGCTGGAAATTTCTAAAGGAAGTTTTGATTTGCAATCAGTATGCTCAGGCTCTTATTAGAAAAATAGGCTTGATGTAGGCGTGGGTCGGGGAGGGATAGCAGTTTTCACTTTCACTTTTTTAAGGAACATTCAGGCCGGCTTGCTGGCTGTCTACTTTTTGGGAGGGGTATTTGGATACTCTGAGTGACTAGGCCTATATGATTTACATGTGACTGTCTTCAAGGCTCCTTTAAATCAATGAACCTCCAACCCTTCTATCTCTCCCGTCAGTTTCTTCATTCGAAAAATTAAGTTCTTGTAGTTCCGGCACGAGGCTGTTGGTCGTCTAGCTGCGGTTTATGGAGTGCAGGACAAAACTTGACCTACGCTCTCTCATTGGGTCCTGGGAGAACCCAGCGGGAGGTGCTTCACACATGAGGAAACAGACTCTGAGACTTGCCTTAAAGCACAGAAGTTAGACAGATGATGGATTGGGATTAACACCAGGGCTGTCTCACAACGAAGGCGGCTCTGTCTACAACGCGTCAGCGTCAGAAATAAAACCATGAGGACCTCAGGGATGCAGAAGTGATATTCAGGGCTGGAGCCAGTCACTGCCACGCTAACCTAATACCCAAAGACTCTTATGTGGCAGAGAACGAACCCTTCTGTTTGGACAAATGCATCTTATGGGCATTTTCTAGTGGCAGTCTACACATCACCTATTTATGTCCTACCTATAAGTGTTTCCAAGAATCCCTAATAATACATCGATTTTCTTCCCTTGTTCTTCTTCTAAAATGCTTATCTTTGATTCCTAAGGAATTTTTGTCTTGCATGTTCTTAAAGTTACTGTGGTGTGTCCTTTTATTTCAGGGGTACTTAACTTGTACGTATCAAAGTGAAAGCTCCCCTTTCTGTCCTCATTTACACATTTTTTCTACCTCTTCTACCTCTAGTCTTTCGTTTCTGTTTCTTGCAGTTTTTCTTGATTGCTTCCTGTGCTGCATTTGTCAAAGTCCTTTTCTTTGCCCTTCATCTATTTTAATGTCACAGGGCACTCTCTTCTACCTACATTTTTCCTTCTGAACATCAGAGAGTCTCCCTTTCTCTGAAGGAAGCTCATTCTATCTCTTTCTCTGCTTTCCCAGCTTCTTTGGCTTTTAGCATCAGTCAAGCCTGGAGTGAAATCATCACCACTGGAATTGAAATCCTATTCACTGTTGGATATGGGATAGGTTATCTCATATCTTTAACCAAAGTTATCCCATGAATAAGATAAGTTTATTTTCTTCATAGTATTGTTGAGAATAATAAAACAGATAATGTATGTAAAGTTTCTGGTTTATAGAAAGTTTTTCTCTCTTGTTCTTTTTTTGGGGGGGCATTATTTGCACTTTCCTTTTTTTTTAATTTAAATTTTGCTTTGTTAACATACAGTGCAATACTGGTTTCTGGAGTAGAATTCAGTTATTTATCACTTATGTACAACATCCAGTGCTCCTCGTAAAAAGTGCCCTCCTTCACCTGGGTAGCTCAGTCAGTTAAGTGTCTGCCTTCAGCTTGGGTTGTGATCTCAGGGTCCTGGGATCAAACCCCACATTGGACTCCCTGATCAGCGGGGAATCTGCTTTCCCTCTGCTCATGCTCTCTCTCTCTCTGAAATAAATAAATAAAATATGTAAAAAATAAATAAATAAAAAGTGCCCTCCTTAATATTCTTCACCAATCTATCTCATCCTCCCACCTGTCTTCCTCCATCAACCTCCATCAGTTTGTCCTCTATCATTAAGAGTCTCTTATGGTTTATTTCCTTCTCTCCCTGATGCCCCACCCCATTCCCATATGTTCATCTATTTTCTTTCTTAAATTCTACATATGAGTGAGATCATATGATATTTGTCTTTCTCTAACTATTTCACTTAGCACAATACACTCTAGTTCCATCTACATCATTGCAGATGGCAAGATTTCATTCATTTTGATGGGTGAGTAATAGTCCATTGTGTATATATACTACATCTTCTTTATCCATTTGTCAGTTGGTGGACATTTGGGCTCTCTCCATAGTTTAGCTATTGTTGATAATGCTGTTAACATCAGGGAGCAGGTATCCCTTTGAATCTGTATTTTGTATCTTTTGGATAAATACCTAGCAGTGCAATTGCTGGGTTGTAGGGCAGCTCTATTTTTAACTTTCTGAGGAACCTCCATACTGTTCTCCAGAGTGGCTGCACCAATTTACATTCCCACCAACAGTGCATGAGGGTTCCCTTTTCTCCAAATCCTTGCTAACACTTCTTATTTCTTGTGTTATTAATTTTGGCTATTCTGACAAGTGTAAGGTGGTATCTTATTGTGATTTTGATTTGTATTTCCCTGATGATGAGTGATGTTGAGCATCTGCTCAGTGTCTGTTAGCCATCTGGATGTCATCTTTGGAAAAGTGTCTATTCATGTCTTCTGCCCATTTCCTAACTGGATTATTTGTTTTTGGGTGTTAAGTTTGAGAAACTCATTATAGATTTTTGAATACTAACCCTTCGTTGGATATATCATTTGCATCTTTCACTCCATAGGATGGCTTTTAGTTTTGTTGATGGTTTCCTTCACTGTGCAGAAGCTTTTTATCTTGATGAAGTCCCAATAGTTTATTTTTGCTTTTGTTTCCCTTGCCTCCGGCAACGTGTCTAGTAAGAAATTGCTGTGGCTGAGGTCAGAGAGGTTACTGCCTATATTCTCCTCTAGGATTTTGATGGTTTCCTGTCTCACATTTAGGTTTTTCATCCATTTTGAATTTATTTTTGTGTATAGTATTAGAAAGTGGTCCAGTTTCAATCTTCTGCATGTTGCTGTCCAGTTTTCCCAACATCATTTTTTGAAGAGACCTTTTTTTTTTTTCCATTGGATAGTCCTTCCTGCTTTGTCAAAGATTAGTTGACCATGTGGTTGTGGTTCTAATTCTGGGTTCTCTGTTCTGTTCCATTGATCTCTGTTTCTATGTTTATGCCAGTACCATAGCATCTTGATGACTATAGCTTTGTAATTTAACTTGAAATCTGAAATGTGATGCTTCCAGTTTTATTTTTCTTTTATAGGATTGCTTTGGCTACTTGGAGTGTTTTGTGGTTCCATACAGATTTTAGGATTATTTGTTCCAGCTCTGTGAGGAATGCTGGTGCTATTCTGGTAGGGATTGCCTTAAATATGTAGGTTGCTTTGGGTAGTATAGACATTTTAACAATGTTTGTTCTTCCAATCCATGAGTGTAGAATGCTTTTCCAATTCCCTTGGAGTTTAAAGAATTGGTAGAATTGGTAGAATTCCCTTGGAAGCCATTCAGCCCTGAAGTCTTGTTTGTTGGGAGATTTTTGATTACTGATTCAGTTTCTTTGCTGGTTATGGATCTGTTCAAATTTTCTATTTCTTCCTGTTTCAGTTTTGGTAGTTTATACGTTTCTAGGAATGCATACATTTCTTCCAGATTGCCTAACTTGTTGACATATAATTGCTCATAATATTCTCTTAAGTTTGTATTTCTGTTCTGTTGGTTGTGATTTCTCCCCTTTCATTCATGGTTTTATTTATTTATGTCCTTTCTCTTTTCTTTTTGAGAAAGGGGTTCTTTTTGGCTAGGGGTTTATTAATTTTGTTAATTCTTCAAAGAACCAGCTTCTTTTCTACTGTTGTTTTTTTAAAAACATTTATATAACATTTCTTTCTGCTACAATCCTTATTATCTCCCTTCTCCAGCTGGATTTAGGCTTTATTTGTTGTTCTTTTCCAGCTCCTTTAGGTGTAAGGTTAGGTTGTGTATTTGATATTCTTCTTGCTTCTTGAGGTAGGCCTGTATTGCAATATACTTTCTTCTTAGGGCTGCCTTTGCTGTGTCCAAAATGTTCTGGACTGTCATATTTTCATTTTCATTTGTTTCATTTTTTTTAACATTTTATTTATTTATTTATTTGACAGATTGAGAGAGAGAGAGATCACAAGTAGGCAGAGAGGCAGGCAGAGAGAGAGAGAGAGAGGGAAGCAGGCTCCCCGCTGAGCAGACAGCCCGATGCAGGACTCTATCCCAGGATCCTGAGATCATGACCTGAGCCAAAGGCAGAGGCTTAACCCACTGAGTCACACAGGTGCCCCTCATGTAATTTTTTAAAAAATTTCTGCTTTAAGTTTCTGGTTAATCCGTTCATTCTTTAGTAGGATGTTCTTTAACCTCCATGTATTTGAGGTCTTTCAAGTTTTTTTCCTGTGGTTGACTTCAAGTTTCATAGTGTTGTGGTCTCAAAATATGCACGATATGATCTCAGCCTTTTTGTACCAGTTGAGTCCTGATTTGTGACCCAGTATGTGATCTATTCTGGACAATATTCCATGTGCACTTGAAAAGAACATGTACTCTGCTACTTTAGGATGAAGTGTTCTGCATATATCTGTTATATATCCATTCAGTCCAGTGTTTCATTCATTGCCATTGTTTCCTTGTTGATTTTCTGCTGAAATGATCTGTCTATTGCTGTGAGTAGTATGTTGAAGTCCCCTACTATTGTATTACTATCAATATATTCCTTTATGTTTATTATTAATTGATTAATATTTTGGGTGTTCCCAAGTTGGGGCCATAGATCTTTACAACTGTTGGATTTTTTGATGGATAGATCCCTTAATTATGATATACTGCCCTTCTTCATCTCTTGTTATAGTCTTTGTTTTAAAATCTAGTTTATCTAAGTATGGCACTCTGACTTTCTTTTGATGTCTATTTGCATAATAGATGGTTCTCCATTCTTCACTTTCAGTCTGTAGGTACCTTTAGATCTAAAATGAGTTTCTTGTAGGCAACATATAGATGGATCTTGTTTTTTTTTTTTTTAAAGATTTTATTTATTTATTAGACAGACAGAGATCACAAGTAGGCAGAGAGGCAGGTAGAGAGAGAGGAGGAAGCAGGCTCCCCGCAGAGCAGAGAGCCAGATGTGGGGCTCGATCCTAGGACCATGGGATCATGACCTAAGCTGAAGGCAGAGGCTTTAACCCACTGAGCCACCCAGGCGCCCCAAATCTTGGTGGTTTTTTTTTAATCCATTCTGATACCCAGTGTCTTTTGATTGGAGCATTTTTCCCATTGACAGAGTGATTATTGAAAGATATGACTTTAGTGTCATTGTATTATATGTAGAGTTGGTGTTTCTGGTGATGTGTTCTGATCCTATCTAGTGTTTGTTGCTTTAGGTCTTTTTTCTCCCACTCATAGAGTCCTCCTTAATATTTCTTGCAGGGCTGGTTTAGTAATCATGAACTCCTTTAGTTTTTGTTTGTCTGGGGGACTCTTTTCCCCTCCTATTCTGAATGATAGATTTGCCGAATAAGAATTTTTGGTTGCATATTTTCCCCATTCAATACTTTGAATATATCCTGCCACTTTCTTCTGGCCTGCCAAGTTTCTGTGGACAGATCTGCTGCAAACCTTATCTGTCTTCCTGGCAGGTTAAGGACTCTTTTTCCCTTGCTGCTTTCAGGATTCCTTCCATGTCAGTGTATTTTGTGAATTCGACTATGATATACTTTGGGTATGGTTGATTTTGTTGAATTTAACAGGAGTTTTCTATGCTTCCTGGATTTTGATACCTGTGTCCTTCCCCAGATTAGGGAAATTTTCAGTTACAATTTGCTTGAATAAACCTTCTGCCCCCTTTTCTCTCTCTTCATCTTATGGGAATCCTATGATACAAATGTTATTCCATTTTAATAAGTCACTGAGTTCACTAAGTCTACCTACGTGATATATTATCTTTCTTTCCCTCTTTTCAGTTTTATTATTTTCCATAATTTTATCTTCTCTATCACTGATTCATTCTTCTAATTTGCCATCCTTGTTTTTATGGCCTCCATTTGTATTTGCATCTCGGTTGTAGCATTTTAAATTTCAGCCTGGCTAGATTTTAGTTCTTTCATCTCTGCAGGAACCGATTCTCTAGTGTCTTCTATACTTTTTTCAAGCCCAGCTAGTATCCTTATAATTGTTATTTTTTCTCTGGTTATCATTTCTTCCTGTTCTTTCCTTTGGGGGTGAGTTCCTCTTTCTTCTACGGGTCATTTTTCTGGTTAATAGATGTTCAGCTTTGTTCTCCAAGGTTTTGGATAGATTTCATGGGTGTTCAGAATTACTTGATATCTGTCTAGCTTTGTTGGAGTGAAGAAGAAGGCTTAGAGTTGTCTTATACCTCTGGGATCTTACCTTTCACCCCCCCACTTTGTTCTTTCTATGCCTTCTTTTCCTAATCATTACTTTAGTCATATGCTAATATTTTACCTTTTTTCTACAGATCCTCATCTTGTTTCCAGTAGTAGTTGAACTTGACTATGGTCCAAGAAATAGATCTGTGTTTTGCTCTGTTGTTCTAACATAACCTGTTATTGCCTATTGCCTATTGCTGTTTTTATAGCTTTAAAAATTAATTGCACCAGTATTTGTTGATTTTTAAAATAGGTAATAGAAACCAGGGCTACAAGAGTGAACAAAACAGGCAACAATTCTTTGCCCTCTTGACGCTTACATTCCATTGGGGTTGAGGGTGGGAAAATGGGTTTAATTTAAAAAGAGTGAAAAAATGTAGACTGGAGCTTCTAGGCTGTTGATTACTTCAAGGTGCTGAAAGATGATGGACCTTGAAGAAGGTATGGAAACTCTATGCCACTCTACCTTGCCCTATGCATCTCTTCCCTTTGGCAAAAAACCCAGATTAACATGTAGAGCTCATACCTTCACAAAAACTAATTCAGAAAGGATCATAAATCTAAATGTAAAATTCAAAATTATAAGACTTCTAGAAGATAACATTGGAGAAAATCTAGATGACTTTGGGTCTATTGGTATGTCTTTAGATAGAACCACCAAATACATGATCCATGAAAGGAATAATAAGTTGGACTTCATTATAATTACTTCTGCTCTGTAAAAGACACTGTCAAGAGAAGAGATGATAAGACACAGACTGGGAGAAAATATTTGCAAAAGTTATATCTGATAAAGGACTGTTATCCAAAATATACAAAGAACCCTTAAAACTCAACAAGAAGAAAACAAACAACCTGATTTAAAAATGGGCAAAAGATCTGAGCAGACTCCTCAACAAAGCTATATAGCTGATAAATAAGCATATGAAAAGCTTTCAACATCATATACCTCAGGGAACCACAAATTAAAACAATGAGATATCACTACATACCTATGAGAATGGCAAATCAAAAACACTGACCACACCAAATGCTAGTGAACCCGTGGAGCAACAAGAACTCTCATTCATTGCTGATGGGAATGCCAAATAGAATAGCCACTTTGGAATGTAGTTTGGCAGTTTCTTATAAGTCTAAGCACATTCTTACCATATGATTCAACAATCACTATCTTTGGTATTTCATTAAACGAGTTGGAAATTATGTCCACCCAGAAACCTGAACATAGTTTTTTATAGAAACTTTCTCATAATTACCAAAACTTAGAATCAACCAAGATGTCCTTCAATGGATAATTGAACTGGGTAAATAAGCTGTGTTACATCAATTTAATGGAATATTATTCAGTGCTAAAAAGAAATAAGCTACCAAGTTACAAAGATACATGGAGGAAACTTAAAAGCATGTTGCTTAGTGAAGGAAGCCAATATGAAAAGGCAACATATTATATAATCCCAACTGTAATACATTCTTGAAAAGGTGGAACTATGGAGACAATCTTTTTACTGTCGGTGCTTGTCAGAGGTTATGGGAGGTGAGAGATAAACAGTCAGAGCACAGAGGCTTTTTAGAGCAGTGAAACTATTGTACTGTATGATACAATAATGGTAGATACATGTCATTATGCATTTGTCCAAATGTACAGAATGTATAGCATCAATGAACTCTAATGTAAACTATGGGCTGTGGGTGATAATGATATGTCACTGTAGGTTCATCAATTGTTACAGATGTACCACTCTGGTATGAGACGTTCATATTGGGGGAGGTTGTTCATCTCAAACAGAAAGACAGGTGATATAAGGTACCTCTCAGTTCTTTCCACTTAATTTTGCTGTGAACCTAAAACTGCTCTGACATACAAAGTCAGTTTTCAAATACAAAATGAAAATTTTCTGCATGTCTTCTGACCATATTCTAATCTCGCCTATTTTTTTGGCTTATTGGCATGAGTGACTATGGAGTGTCCATACCCTACCATTTTTGTTTCCAGGAACAGAAATAGCCCAATGTTTTTCCTTTTTGGCAATAATTATTCTCTCAACTTAATCAGTGAGTGATTTTGTAAGATGTATTTAGGTTTCATAATAACTCAACAAAGCAGGTAGTACATCTCATCTTTTCTCTGTTTGATGAAAAGAAACTGGTTTGCAGAGAAGTTAAGTGACATGTAGGTCACAGAGACTGTTGGAGGCAGAGTCAAATTAAATCTCTGATCCTCTTATTCCAGTGTTGGCCTCTTTCTCTAAGATTATACACTAAGAAAACTTATAGTAAATAATCTGTTTCTTACATTCCCATAACATTTGGTATAATTTATAAAGTGCTTTTATTGTACACCAAAGAGTTGGAATGTTTAACAAAAACTACATTCAGAGGAACAGGATGATAGAAGTACCAGAGGTTATTAAGACCCATGTGACTTTTATGTAGGAGATGAGTCTTGAGTCTTCTTAGGTCCAATCTGATATTTATATTGCACTTTTTTGAAAAGCTAACATTTCCTTCTCTTGAAGGACAACAGAAATTCTCAGAGTACTGAAAACAGAGGAAGCACAGCAGGGATACATAAGGAGAGATGGGACATTCCCATACAACCATCCATAATACACAATTTAAAGACCAAAGTTTGATCAATTGCTGACAAAGGAAGAGTATTTGATGCATCCAAGAAATGAAGAAACATTAAGTGATGCACAACTCCTAAAACAATGGCCCAACAGAATATCAATTGGATCAAACTGGAAACAGTTCTCTTAGCAACACCAGCTAAAGGTTTTCACTGTTTTTTTTTTTTTCCCTCCAGTGTGTCAGAATTAACACTTGAAGCAGAACATCCAGTCTTCCTTAATAATAGGATATTGATTAGGTACAGTTACCTGATTAAAGACGGTATTTCCCAGCCTTCTTGGAAGTTTTGTGTGACCATGTGACTAAAGTCTAGTCAGTGGAAGGCAAGGGTTACCTGGGTGGCTTAGTTGGTTGAGCGTCTGACTCTTGGTTTCATCTCGGGTCATGATCTCAGGGTTGTGAGATTGAGACCCACATGGGGCTCCCTGCTCAGCAGGGAGTTTGCTTAAGATTCTCTCCCTCTCCCTCTGTCCCTTTCTCCCTCCATCCCCACCCCCACTTTCTGTCTCTCTTTCTCTTTTTAAAATAATGAGTAAATAAATCTTTTAAAAAAATCAAGTCTGGCAGGTGGGTTGTTATTGGCAGTAATATGTGCAATTATCCTGTTATGCTTAAAAAGGAAGGGGCTTGACTTCACTTTCCCAACTAGAATGAAAAGGTGATAATTGGAACTGGAGAAGCCATGTTGGACTTCAAGGTGAAGCGAGGTGTTAAGGATGACAGAACAATAATATAGGAGTCTACCCACCTGTCTTTTATATGAGGGAGAAACAAACTTTTGTCTTCTTTAAGCCAGTATCGTTTTGGGGCTATTATATCAGCTGAAGCAGTTCCTAACTACAATAGAAGTCGATGTGAATTATATTCAATTTTTAACTTGTTACATATTACTTTTCTAAAACTAACAATGGTAACCAGACATATTGTTCTCTCTCCAGAGTATTATTTCATGCATCCTCTTTCTTTTTTGATGTTTTTATAATGTTAAAGTAATAGGACCTTCTATGTATTGTTGTAGATCATCATTTAGATTGAGTGGACCTCCAAATGAGAAAGAGAGTGAAAGCAAGCATGCTCAAATGGTAATCATAGTAAAAATCTGGCTGCTTGGGTGAACACGTTAGATTTCAGTGCTCCATAGTATGGGGTGTCCCCAGGCCTGTTTTATTTAAGTGATCATTTTCAGGAATTTCCTCATTTAATTAAATCGTTGTTGTGTTATGCACATAATTTAAATTTTAATGACATTTCTTAAATTTTATTTCCTTATATTTAAAATAAAGATAATACCTTTGAAAGTTCCTTCAAGCTCTGCTTGGTCCATCTTGGGTTCTCCAGTAATGTTAGGATCTTGTCACGAGCATACAAATATTCAGCACCCAATGGTAATACAACAAGAAAAAAAAAAAGCAACTTTTTTTTTTTCCGTTAAAGAATAGAGTCAGTTTACAGAAAAAGAATGCCAGGGAGAAGAGAAATGCTGGCTGCCAATACACAAATGCACTAGCATTTACACTTTAGTATTAGAACCTTCAGCCAGGCGTCCTTACCACAGTAGGCTTTAATTTAGGCTGCCAGTTCCATGAAAAGGAAGTAGGCACATTGTGGAAAACTTTCCCATTTAACCTGCATCTATTTTGGGTGTGTTAGTTAGAGCTGAAAGGAGGAAGTAGCTAAGCTGAGAATCTATTGATTTAGGCAGTACCATTCTCCTATGTTCCTTTTCTTCCTACTGGTTTCTCATTATTCTTGCCTTTTTATTTGCTCTTCAGACCTCTGTTCCTTAATGAGCTCACATCTTCATTGAATTCTCCACCAGGATGCTTATTTCCTGATCCCGGAAAGTTCATTAACATGTACAAATAATAGAGACTCGAGGTAGAAATGTCCATAGCAATGGAATGGCTCCTTATCACGTTTCACAGTCTTTTCTGTCCCTGACCTCTGTTCTTCTTTTTGTCCTTAGGGAATGTTCGAGAAGTAGTCTGGAAAGTAAAAAAGGAAGAAAGAGCTAGAAGGTATTGTGTGAAGGTATGGGGTCCATCTTAATTTAAGAATGGAATTAAAGTCGCAGCTTGAAAATCTTGATACATCAAATATATTTTTAAAAGTATGCGTCCCACATTTGGAGATTTCATGTATTAGCAAAACTCAAAAAAAAAATTTGAGGGCCGGCACATAGTCGTCAACTTTTTCTTTTCTTTCTCCAAATGACTACAAAACTATGATGAGAATGTACAATAAACCTTCCTCATCTGGAGGCCCAGAAATTTCAGATTAGTTATAACAGAGAGGAGAGAATAGTAGTGTCTTACCAAAGGAAACTAATGTAACTAACCAAAAAAGTGAGAGAAAGATATAATCATAGCATAATAAAGGACAGTCTTTTGAGTTGAGTAAATTTATCTCAATAGAAACTCCAGATGTGGGTCTTATTTATTTATTAAAAAATTTTAACCAGAGGTTGATGAAACATCCCCATGAACCTATAACAAGTTTATAGACAAACGTCATAGATTGTAGGTGTAAACCACTCCTACTGAGACTTACTTGAACCTGCTTTTCTTATTGGATCTTTTGGCCCCATTTACCCAGATTTGCATTCTTTCTGAGGCCACACACTTCTTCTTGGCCTGATCTTCAATTGGTGGCACATTTTGCCTCCCTACTTTCCAGACTCCTTCTCTGTCCTTGGGATGCTAATAACGATGATGTTGAGCACCATCATGTTGTAGTTCAAGTGATCCATCCGTTTAACCTTGCATCTCCCAAGAACCTCTCCCGAGATACAGCCCCACTGAGCAAGGGCTTAAAGTCAGTTTTTACAAATCACTGTGATCGCTTACTTGCTAAGGTGGGGGAAACTTGACAGCTGTGACAGAATGCTTCTGTGGATAAAATACAGTGGGGGAAGTGGCTGAAGCCATCCTTTTAAGTGGAATCATTGTTTGTCAGCTTCTTCACCATCTCGTACCAACTTTACATCGGTAGCTAGAACTCAGGTAGTTCGTGATAAATACCTCTCCCAGGACCCCTCTCCGCCTGCAGATATTTTAAGGTAACATAAGAACGATAATCCCAATGAACATTATTACTCAATAATGGAAATGTCATTTTGAAATTCTTTTTATGTTTATCCCAAATAGGTAGCTGAAATTCCTTGTTGGAGAGCAACGACAAACAAAATTGAAGAAAATATTTGTTGTGATTTTGTTGCTAAAGAAATTAACATAACAAACGTATAATCCTGACATGGTATCTACACACTTTATTTACAATGCGCCTTTTCTTTTTTAACCCAACAAGTGGCATTGCACTATACTCTCTTTTTTTGCTGTTCTCTTTGATGTTAATCATTTGAATATTGTAAAAGCAGACTATTAGGGGCTCTGCCACTTTCCATTATAAGAATTGTAATAATTAAAACAGAAAAACAATTGTGATCACAGCAGAGAGGCACATCAGGACAAATTTCAGGATGAATTCCAGAAACGCCAGGGAACACGTGTATGGTTGCTCTTGGAAACTTTATTCAGAGGAAAATTAATTCAGAAATTAGCCCTCCTTCAATCTTCCCTTAAAAGCAAAACAGTAGTAAAAATGATGGCATGGGAAATACCAGACAAAATTTCCTTCTTGTGCCCAACTTAGAAATTTCGCAGACCCTTGCTTGCTGTTTTGCATCTTACAGTTAGGAAGTAATTAACGATGTTGATTTCAAAGAAAATACTGCAAACATTATTCTTTCCTAACTATGGGGTTATAAAATTGAAATAGTGATGGTGACAAAGGTATTATTTAAACAGAAGGAGATACAATTTAAGAGATTTTATATTAATTTAGTTAATAATTATTTATTGAGCAACTCACACACTATTTTCATGGTTAATGGAGAGATGGATACAGCTAATATACTACCACTCCCCTCATGAGCATGGACTGTTTTAGAGTTAATGATATTTTGCCTTATTACTCAAATGACATGTATTTGTTGAGTATAGTACCCACACTCTTCTAGATTTTATAGGAGTGGCTTAGTTTGGGTGACTTGAAAGCAGAGCTTGAAACAAAGACTTATGCAGTTAGATTATTTGGGGATTGATTTTGCGGGTCAAGAGTGGATAGAATAGGGGAGCAGGGAACAGTATAAGGTTGCTTACTGCTGTAGGCAGTCACTAAGATACCCAATTCAAGGGATATGGAGGAAGGAGATGTGGCTTTTATAAATAGGTACCGAGGACGTAAAATTACTACTCTAAAACTACAGTGAAGAATATGGGCAGCATATGACTGAGGAGAAAATTGTTCCGTGTAGACCAGTGATTCTCAACTGGGGTTGATTTGCACCCCCTACAGGTGATATTTGACAATACCTGGAGACATTTTTGATCAAGATGGTGGGGAGAAGGGGGTTGAGGAGGGCAGTGGAAGGGTGTGGAGAGAGGGTACACTACTGGCATCTAGTGGATAGGGGCCAGGGATTTTGCTAAACATTCTACAATGCACAAGGCCATTGCTCTAATATAAAAAACATCCAGCACAAAATGCCAATTATGCTGTTGCTGGGAGACCCCTCTCAAATGCTAAAATGCCCTTGTCACCTGGAATCTACTTAAAATGTAGACTGTGTTCAGTAGGTTTGGGTGGGGGCAGCCTGACATTCTGCTTTTTCTAATGTGCTCCCAGGCAGTGTTGATGTTGCTGGTCTGTGGGCCATACTTTGAGTAACAGGGCTATAGACAGTGGGTATGGTGGAAAAAGTGAGAGATATTAATGACAAGTAGAGTGACTTTTCTAAGGGAAAAGTCCTCAGACAAGGTGACATTCATGGTGGCTAAGATTGCTTGATGGGTAAGGTAGTGAGAAAAAGAAAAAAGCAAAGCAACATGAATGAAGAAGTTAAGGTAACAATTTTTAGCATAAGTAAATATGCCTTAGGAAGAGAGACTGGAAAGAGAAATTAGGGTAAAACAAACAAACAAACAAACAAACAAACAAACAAACCTGGGTGGGAAGGCTTGTTTCATCCTTAATGTTGCTCTGTGGCTATGTAATGACACATCCTTTTGGGCTTCTGTTTCCTCACTGTAGAAAGCCTACTTCACAGTATTGTGTTATACAGGTTCGAGCCAAGTGAAATCATGTATATGTTTTGCACTTTCCGGATGTAATTTCTGTGGCCAACCTGCCAACGTTGGAATCTTAGCTCTACTTCTTACTCCGTGACCTACAACAATGCTTTTCTGGTTTTTACAATTTTGTCAAACACGAGTTTCGTAAAACATGAATTTCCATGTGGGATGGTGTTTTACAGAAGTAATGCCCCTAGAGAGTTAGCATGTATTCATTTCTTACAATGTGTCACTGTTTTGAGTACTTTACGTTTTAAAGTTTCCCTACATTACCGGATACAGGTAATTACTGTGATCCCCATTTTATAGACAAGAAACCAAGGTTATAGAACTTGCCCAAGAGTATACAGTTAATAAGTGGCACCGCTGAGATTTGAACACAGGCCCCTTCTGTCACAGAGTATGTTTTTAGCACTATATTACTGGGGTTTTCTTAAGCATTAACTATTCCATACCTCCATTTCTAGTGTTTGTTTCCTACAAGAATTTTGCTGTGAGCTTTGATATTTTCATATTTTCAGTTTACTAGAGAGGATTCAGCCAAGGGACTTCTTAACTTGTTGGAGTTTCGAAGTTTTTCTGTGTATGGGGGAGGGACATCTCCCTGGACTCTTCTAGACTGATTGCTTTTTTACTTGTATTTTTTACAATCTTTAAGAGTCCACAGAAATAGGAGTAGGTATGTACAACCTCACCTCAATATTTCAGAATGCCCAATATACACCACATATTTACCCCTTAATAATACAGCCAGCAGGGGTGCCTGGGGTCTGTCTTCGGTTCAGGTCATGCCGACTGAGCCCTGCTCGGCGGGGAGCCTTCTTCTCCCTCGCCCCCTACTTCTCTCCCTGCTGTGCTCTCTCCCTCTCTCTGTCAAATAAGTAAATAAAATCTTTTAAAAAATATAGCCATCAGGCTGCAAAAATATCAAGATTGCATGTTTTTGAATGGAATTATAGAATAGGCTCCCTATATATATATACGTATATATATATATCCCATATAATTAGTATAATAATAATGATAATGATGATAATAGTAATAATTCTCATAGAAAGTTCAGGAATCATTGACCTATAATATTGTCTACCCCAGTCATGACTAGGTCAAACCCATTCACATATATAATGTTTCACTCTATGGAAATCTGTACTTTCATTAAACAGAGTCTCCAGTTTTCCTGCCTCTTAGGCACCTTTTTGGCTCATCTGAGAAAACCACTCAAGTTGACAACCTCTTTTCACTCAGGCCATCTTGAACGCTGTCACACAGTCTGCATGCCTCCATCTCTACCTCCCCGGAAATGAGGAGTGCCTGGGTTTCTTGTCAGCAGCAGCGCTTGTATTTGGGCAGAATGTGACATTGCTGATTTCCCATATTTTATATTCTCTGAGGGGAATGTGGGTAGGACAACAACAATTTTTTTTTTAATGAACATATCATAAAATCTATTGTGACAGATTTTAAACAGGTCCCTGTAGGAGAATGGAATGAAATGACAACAAGGGAAGACTGGACAGAAACACATCAGCCCCCTGAATTTCTTTCTATCGGTTGCCTTTGTCTTTCCCATGGAGTTGAACTGTTTCTCCCACGGAGTCTGTGATGCTTGCTGAGCAGAAGGTCTCTGGCACTCTAAAGCAATACCCTCCAACAGCCTCCAGTTCCCAAAGAAGAGCCAATTACAACCCCTCTTTCCTGGGAGGTGTCAGTCATAAAGGCAAAGGAGCCTTTGGAGATGGGTTGGAGTGTGTCAGTCATTCAAAGAGTAAACTCTGGCACTGAACAAATGGTGCGATCCTGTATGCGGTGCCAGCAGGCAGCTCCTGGCTACAAACTCTTTTGCAGGGATAAAAGTCTTCCTAGCAGAGTTCTAGCAGTTCTAAATATTTCATGCCTGTGCTCAAACAAAAAGTTGCCATGGGAAGGCTGGCTTGAAGATGTATTACTGGCTTGGTATTTTCCAAATTAAAGTTTCTCATTAGCTTCTCCTTCTCTGTCCCATTCTCACCCAAGTCAGAAACTCCAACTCTAAGCCTTCTTTAGAAATTACGGTCCATATCTTAGGTATCTTCGCTATTGAAATCTGTCAGCTCTTCTTTCTGAGTCCTGCTAAAGATATGTCAAACGCCAATAGGAGAGGAAGCAGAAGCTACTGTATCTTATGAAGGGTTTAGAAGTATTTGTGGAAATCAAGTTGTATTAGTGATCTGTTGTTGTGTAATTACCCCAAATCTAAGTGGCTTCAAAAATATAATCTTTATTATATAAAAATGAATTTTTATTATCTCTCACACTTCCTGGGGGGTTGAGTATTCAGATAGGGTGCACTAGGGATATCTTTGTTCCACAGTGTCTGGCCACAGGAGGAATATTTGAAGACTGAAGACTGGAATCAACTGAAGGCTTATTGACTTACCTGTTCAGCAATTGAAGCTGGCTTTTGGCTGAGAAGTTGGCTAGACTGAACATATGGCTTCAGCTTTCTCCCAGCAAAATGGCTGGATTTCAAGGGCAAGCGTCTTAAGAGAGACCCTGCTTTTTATAACCTGTGGAAGTCATACGGGGTCACTGCTTTCACATCCTATTAGTTAATGCAGTTATAAAATTCTGCCCAAGTTAAGGGAACCTTGACATGAAGATACGTCAATAGTGCATTGTAAGAAGAACGTGTGGGAAGACCACACGTTATTGGTGAACTCTTTGTTATCGGTGATCTGTTTCTCAAATGCAGTTGAGAGAAGTTTAAACTAACTAGTACTTCTGGAGTATTATCTATGCTTCCTAGTTGTTTGGCCACGTAAATCATAAACTGATGGAAGCTGCTCAGTTGTTATGATCTATCATATCTACATAATGATATGTAATATCTCAGTTGCTTCTATACTTAATATTGTTTTAAGTATCATTTGAAGTTGCTAAGTCAGGAATATTTACCTCCATATTATGAATAAAGAAACTGAGGCTCAAAGAAACACAAATATCTTAAAATCAGCCAGGTATTTAAGTGGCAGATTTGGGATCAGAACACAGCTTCTCTAACTCCGTGACCATGGTTCTTTTAATCAGAATTTATAACATCTACAATTTGTAACATCCTCAAGAAGTGAACATTTACTGAGTACTTTCCATAATGGAGGCACAGTGGTAGATACTGAGTGTATCAAGATGGTTATGAGATAGTGATTCACTTTAGAGAACACATGGTCCCATGGGGAAGGTAAATACATAAACATATACATTCAAAAGAATGGGGCAGTTGTGGAGGTGAAAGTAAGCAAAGGTGCTGTTTGAACACAGAGAGAACCACTTAGTTCATCTGGGATTCAGGGGGGACTTTCAGGGGGATAAAATATTTAAGCTTAAATTTTAATTTCTCTTAGCTCACTAAACTAGACAGCTCTTGGAAAAGGGGCATATTGTGTACTTAAATTTCAATATGTATACTCTAGAATAATATGCATCTTACATGATCTGTATGGTAAGGCAATTGCCTTTTCCTGTTGTCCTTCAATAAAATTTATACTTTAGTAATTTCTCGATTATAGGTATGTCTTACTGTTCTTGCTACTTTGAACAGTATTTTAAAAAATATTGTGGTTTCTAATTGGTTCTTGTTCGTTTATAAAACTTCCAGTATTTTTCTTCTACACCTACACTCTTTTATACAATATTCCTGTTGAGATTTTTCTACCTTCTTAAATAGGATACTTAGCTTATTGATTTTCAGCTTTCCACTTTTCTTAATGTATGCATTTAATGCCATGTGTTTCCCTTTTATTATTGCTTTAGTTACATCCCACAAGTCAGATATTTAGTGATTTTATTTTTATTCATTTCTGTATATTATAATTTCCATTATGATCTCTTCCTGAAAACAATGTATTTTTTTAACCTTTTATTTTATTTATTTGACAGAGAGAGAGAGAGCAAGAGAGAGAATGAGCA